>CM048745.1:692287183-692462183 GCA_026315105.1 Locusta migratoria | reverse complement strand
AGTATGAGGCCAATACATTATGAGGATAAGGGATTGTTGCTGCCTAACCTGGAGGAGGTTGAAATTCGTTGTGCGCTAAGAAAAGAACCGAATAGCATATTAAATGAACAGACGGAATTGTCTAAAGGACATTTCTGGTCTAATTTTGGTAATGCTCTTCTCGATAAACAGTGAAACTTCACCTCGCGTTCGGTTCCTTGGGGTTGGCTGATTTATTGTTAGTTTTTTGGATACATTTTAAATTTGTGTTTTTAAACGGGCTTACTTTCGATAGTAGCAATACGATAGGTTTATCTTTGGTAGTGGGTAGCATTTGGACTATCTGACATAGCAGATAGTTAGCAGTCCACAACTGTGCCTCCAACTAGAAACATGTTTTACGGTGAGGAATGTTTATCTGTTGACATGGCGCATATGCCGCAAACATTTTACGATTGACGTTGCCTTATGGCAGATATCTTTTAGAATTCAAGGTAAATCTGTCTAGGATGAACACACTTGGTTATATTGACATGGATCGTATTTAAGGTTTTAGTGTTTTCGTTTTAATTTACGTTCTCCTGGGCTTTCGCCTTTTAGAACTTGAGAATGGGGTAATGTAAGCCCGAATCATGTCGTTCGGACATTTTTAAATTGTGACAACTGGAGCGGAAACTTTAGTGCGATAGTTGAACAGTTGTGAGTTGGCATCCAAACAAACTATTACTCAAGTGTTTGGGGCCCTCAGCAGATCAGTTTAAAGGAAGACATAGAAGCAGTTCAGAGGCGAGCAGCTAGGTTCGTTATTGGTAGGTTCGACCAAAGCGCGAGTGTCACGGGAATGCTCCGGGAACTCAAATGGGGATCGCTGGAGGAAAGACGACGTACTTTTCGAGAAATTCTGTTGAAGAAATTTAGAGGGCCGGAATTTGAAGCTGAGTGTAAAACGCTCTTCCTGCCGCCTATTTACATTTCATGTAGTGATCTCAAAGACAAGATAAGAGAAATTAGGGCTAGTATGGAGGCATATAGACATTCTTTTTTTCCTCGTTCTATTCGGGAGTGGAATAGGGAAGGAAATGCCTAGTAGTGGTAGTGTTCAAATGTTTGTAAAGCTTATGGGACTTAACTGCGGGGGTCATCAGTCCCTAAACTTACAAACTACCTATGAACTAACTTATATTAAAGGCAACACAAACATCCATGCCCGAGGGACGATTCGAACCTCCGACGAGCTAGGCCGCGCGATCCGCAACGTGGCGCTCCAGACCGCTCGGCTACTCTCGCTCAGCTAGTGGTAGAGTTCAGAGCAGCTACGAAGGCGGGTCAAGGTCAGATGCGCTGTAGCAAGCGGAAGTGCCCCACGTGACCTTCAGCCAACCACGCGCCAGTGGCATTCCTGCCTTCGTACTGTGCGGGTCGTGCTGTGTTCGTGAAGTTCGGTGTTTCTTAATGTCTGTGTTCTGTGCTAAGTGATTATTTTGCCATCATAGTGTACATTATGAGTGATGTTAAGCAATCACGCCAATTTCTGCACAAACAGGCAAGAGGAATAGTGTACCGTGTGTATCAATACTTCAAAAGTCTGTCTTCTGCTGAGGCCGCGCCGGCACAGGGTGCGGGTCGCGCCGTTGCCAGATGCCAGGAGCAGACGGCCGAGGCTTGCGGCATTGGCTTGAGGACTGTTCAGAGGATCTCCAGCGAAGCTAACGCGTCGCTGCTGGCATGCGGCTCAACTGTATTTAAATCGCCAGGCAAACGTCACAATCGCAAAAAAGAAGTGGGTGAGCTAGACGATTTCGCGAAAAACGTTTTGCGCCGCATAGTATTCAGTATGTACGCTAGAGGCGAATATCCAACTGCTGAAAAATTGGTTTCACAAATGAAAGAAGCAGAAAATTTTAACGGAAGTAAATGGACCATGTTGAGGATACTGAAGGACATGGGGTTCAGGTATCAGAAAACAAATGACGGGAGGAAACTGCTGTTGGAACGTAGCGACATTGTAGCTGCAAGGACTGTGTTTTTAAGAACAATGCAGAAGATTAGAGAAGCCGGCACCTCTCGAATTTATTATTTAGATGAGACTTTCGTCAACCAGAATCATGCAAGGGCTATGTGCTGGAAAATTAGTGATGGGTACGGTGGACTGAAAGTTCCAGTGGGTAAGGGCGGCAGAATTATAGTGCTTCATGTCGGATCAGCAGAAACTGGCTTCATTCCCCAGAGTAAGCTGATTTTTAAGGCTTCAAAGGCTAAGAATTCTGAAGATTATCATTCTGAGATGACATACAATATCTTCAAAAAGTGGTTTAAAGAACTACTATTGCCATACATACCTCCCTGTTCTGTTATTGTCATGGACAATGCGAACATCCATTCCGTGCAAGTAAACAAAGTTCCCTCCACGAATACCAGAAAGGGGGACATTATTGCCTGGTTAACATCAAACGGAATACCTCACAGCTCCTCACATACCAGAGCAGAATTGCTGGTTCTTCTCAATGCAAACAGGCCAGCATACAAAGTTTATGAGATAGATGAAATTGCAAAACAGCATGGACATCGTGTTGTTAGGTTACCGCCATATCATTGTCACTATAACCCAATTGAACTGGTATGGGCTCAGGTCAAAGCATATATTGCAGAAAAAAACAAAACATTTAAAATTGCAGATGTTGAGAGACTTACGCACGAGGCAATAGAGAGCATCTCAGAATCTGCGTGGGCAGCTTGCGTAAGACATGCAGAGAAATTGCAGGAAGAAGATCACGAGAGAGAAATTGGCAGGGACACTATTATGGAACCATTCGTAATAAATCTTGCAGAGTGCGATTCCTCGACGTCCGACAGCGAAGAAGACGATGGCATTGATTTTTTACCGTGAAGTATGTAAGTAGCCTATCACTTACCAGTACTTATGACTGACTGCAGCTACTTTAAAATTATTAATAATTAATCATAAAATAATTTGTTCGTGTAAGTTGCGCATGTTGTAGGGCGCGATCATTACTTGGATTATATAATATTTTCTTATATTCAAAGAACAGAACAACTATGGCTGTTAAAATCCCTTATTAAATAATACGATCGGTTTCGCAATTTACAATTGCTTTCTCAGATGTTTTATCAGTTTATAAATGAATAAGAACTATTACAGTTAAAATGCTCTCAGTATTTTTAATACGAAGGCGGAAAGGTCTGTGTCTGTTTATATCAAACCATTAAAATATTCTGTTATACAATGATTTAACGTAAGTAAACAAGACCTTCCCGCCTATATATTAAAATATTGAAATTCTGACAGTTCTTTATTCATTTGTAAACAGATGAAGCACCTCAGGACGCAATTGTAAATTTCGGAACCGGTCGTGTTCTTTAATAAAGACTTTTAATAGTCGCAGCGGTTCTGCTGTCCTGTTCTTTGAAATATGGAAACTGGACTGTGGTTGTTGTGTGTGTGTATGTGTGTGTGTGTGTGTTAAGCTTAATATGTTCTTGTTAGGATCGCGCTGTGTTTTAATTTCCACATAACTAGTTTCAACAGACAAGCTACCATCTTCGGATCTTGTGGAATACCTACTTTATAAAATATGCTGCTGTATTAATATTCAGATCTGCTCTCATTATGGGAGCGAGATATAAATTTATAAAATATCTAAATTTATAAATTAGGTATTCCACAAGATCTGAAGATGTTAACTTGTCTGTTGAAATTAGTTACGTGGAAATTAAAATACAGCGCGATCCTCGCAAGAGAATATTGTTATTTCTTTCTAGAAGGCCTATATAAATAGATCGTTAAATGGTTTATCAAATTTTCTTTCACTGTGAAACCTACAAAAACCATTGATACCCTTAAGGTCATACATACCGATGACTGAAATACTTCAAGTATCGGTACTTTCGATCGCTTTGGATGCCTAATGTAGTTATACAAAGAAATCTTTTAATTAGAAGAACGTTATTCTTGTTCAAATTACTAAACCATTAAAATTTTAAAGCGTGTAAAGAAAGGAACTAAATCGTGGACATTGACAGCGTGCGCGCTCACTGCGGCACAATGTGTACGTTTTAGAGATGGGCAAGAAATCACGTACTCGTGAAAAATCACGGTGATTTAAAATTCACTGTTTTCACGGTCGCGGCGATCTGGAATCTGACCGTGATTTCAGTCACTGTCACGGTTGGGTAGCGACGAGCAGGAATAGCAGCGAACCGCAGCACAAACTACAAAGAGCCATCTGGTGGCCGAAATGAGTACTAAATGCAGCAGCAAATAGCAGGTGTAGCAGCGAATAGCGAAGAGGAGGTGAGGGAAGAGAAGCAGCAAAGGCTAAAAGAGCCATCTGTGGGTCGAAATCTGTACTAATATCAATGCAGCAAATAGCGGGTATAGCAGCGAATCACCGATAAGCGAAGAACGGGTATAGCAGCGAATCACCGACTAGCTAAGAGCGTGTGTACCGGCTAAAAGCCGATTATGGACAGTGACCAGTACACATACACTTTTTCCTAGAAAATCGCCAGGGCCCGGCAGGGAGAGGTTAAAAACTGAAAAACATATCTTGTCCATTTCGCCGGTCGTCGTCTAAAAGTGTATATCTTGTTTCTGCCGAGATGAAGCGATAGAGGACGAGCGAGATGTGTCATTTCACCGCTCTTAATAGCGACTATGAGAAATGTAATTTTTGCGGTATACAGTTGTCGCATAGATCTTATATCTCCAATTTGAAGAAGCACCGTGAATAGGCACATGTAACCGTGAACTATGCAACGACTTCTTCGACAGCAATCAAACCTGTTGTGCCAGAGCAATGTATGTTGCAATCACATTGTTTTATAAGTAATTAACTTGTCTGAACTCTATTTTTAAAACTGCTGTAAAAATAGTAGGTGGTATGATGTTTTAATACTTTGTTAGTGTGGAAAGGTAGACTCCTTCAGCACTGAGTATTGTTCTAGCAATAAAGAACGCAGTTGCGGCGTGCAGAGCAACAAGTAAGCTCTACGAACATTTGAAATGTGAGCGTTTGCACTCTGCTAAGATGTTGGCAATACCACGTGGTAGTCAATCAGAGTCCGAGTTGTGAGCTCTCTGCAGCCGTTACCAATGCTTGAGCAACTGGAAAACACATTTGCATAAAATCATTACCCATGGGACTTGCGCTGGAATACTGATATCACATTAATTTCTTCATTTATAGTAAATATCTCAGCTTCTTATTTCATATATATGCATAAATTTTGAGTTAAAAGTTAATGGCACTGGAAATGAAACTGCAGTAACATTTTATTTATTTAAGCATCCAATTACCTGTGCATGATACATCTTAAAAACATATGGCACCTAACAGTAAAACTGATACTATATTACTGTAAGTAATTGAAGCGTGTAAAGTAATATGATAACTATTATAGGCCAGTGTATTTAAATAACAGCACTCTCTAATAACTGCAGTATCAATTACATTAAAGAACCAAGTTATTAAAATTGAGGGCATATATTCATTGACAATGAAATAACACCTACGTTGCAAATAATTTTTACACTTACTAAGAATATTTACTATGCTTTCATTGTCTTGATGTGGTTAGAAAGTTTATTGTACAGTTATTTTAAACTATACTTACTATTGACTTATTTGTTGAAATTTACTTTTCTCGGTTCACAACATTACTCTCATAACAACAAAGAGACGATAAAGTAGTTACTGGCGGATGAAACATTATAACAAAAGTATCTAACTCAATTTTTGTCAGTTCCACAGTAAATCATACAAGTCGCCGGAATCGCGGCGATTCAATCACGGAAATAGTGAAAAGAGCAGAAATCACGGAATAGCGGAAAGAGCTGAAATCACGGAATAGCGGGAGGAGTAGAAATCGCGGAGGGATACATGTCATGAAAACCTCAAACAGTGATTCTAAACCGTGATTAATCACGGTTTAGAATCACGGTGATTTAAAAGTAGCAATCACGGAAATCACTGTTAGCGGAAAATCACGGTTTAGCCCATCCCTACAGTACGTTTGCGTGCGCTGTCAGCTGTCAGAGTGCGCGGACTGACGGAAGGAAACTGGCAGCGTCGCAAAGTATCTCCCCTCTCTCTCTGCGCAGAACGCTCGCCTCGCCCGCCTTCGTAGCTGCTCTGAACTCTAGTGTACCCTTGCGAGGGTGAAGATCGGGGTGAGAGTTTAAATAGGGAAAGTTTAATTTTTAAAAATCACAACCACCAACTGCGAACCAAATTCCTAAACACGCAAAAACGCTGGAACTGTGATTACTACTGTTTGACTCGTTTTCTAAGGGATGATATCACACGTTCGCAGCTTTCCTACCCTGCATATGATTAACAAAAAAATTCATAATAAAGTAAGTTCGAGATAAAAGGGTGTACTAACTACTAATTTTGAAAACACGTGAAAGTTCACTTTATGTTGTTTATTACACCATATTAAAACCCTGTGGGTGATACGTCTGTACGTCGACACTTTTATCAAATAAAGTTATAGCTCGTGAGCCCCCAGACAAAATGAATATTTGTCGCAAATTGTTTTCACACCATGTGCCTGTCTCAAAGACCGTTTATGTTCATACCTATGCGACAACACGTGTTACATTAATAAAACAGTCACTTCAATTCGATGCACACCTTCTTCTACCGGCTAAATATTCACAACAGACAGTAGCACTCGATTCAACTTGGTGCAGTCTACGACGAGCACCCACATCTGGCGATTGCCACACAAAAATCTATAGTCTCCACCTGGAGATCCACATGCCGACCGTGCAGAGCGACGCCGCCCGGCCAGCTCCACCACTCGCTCACGACCCTCCACTATCTAGGCCGCGCGCGCGCGCCAAAATCCAAACTGCCTTGTTTTTTCCCTACGTCATCAACTTCCGGTGAGCTGTTCTAACCGACTTGCCAACGTACAGCGCTCAGCCAATATATTTCTAAAACTCTACTTAAAATCAAAATAATTACACTACACATTAAACAAATTTCTTCTTATTAGGTTTTTATATTGGTATAAACATCCCCTCAAAAAAAAACCAACAACAACAATTTCTTATGTCACAGATAAGTGATTTAACTGAATATTTCAAGATAAAATACAGAAGATTAATTGAAAATAAAATGATAAATAGTTAATATATTATTTTTATAAACAAACATTGCCATGGTAGTTGTGTAACTGTCTTGTATTCATTGGTAATTTATTATTTTTCATTGTCATTTAAACATATTACGCCAGATGTGACTATATCAGCTAATGTATTGTTTATTTGCCTTAAAGGTTCATAACTGCATCGTATTACTTCAAATGCAAGTAGTATTAGAATATTTTATTTCACGCTGTGCACTGCACTGTGCCTGGCACTCGCCATTGTCCCTCTCCCCCCTCACCGGAAACGATCCTGGAAAATCCTAAGCTGGAACAAGCCACCAACGTCGGCCTTCTCGCCGCCTCCCCTCAACTACAAGCACACAGCAAATCTCAACGTGGAGAATTTCTGCCTATGCCCTAACTATAAATGTTGTCACCCAACTGCGTACATACATTGCTACCATAATTATTAAGATTAAAATTGTGTATCATTTAGTGCATTACCAATATTTCTACTGGGCGGTAATCTCACACCCTCCACCAAGTACTTTACGGTTTGATTGCGGAGAATGTTTGTATGTAGATGTAGTTGATGTATATATTCTGCGTCATTGAACTTCGCCGTATAGTGTGACGAAGATTTGCTTTCATGTCTTACTGTCCAGCATGCTGAATGGCGTCAAGTGGAGAGACACATAGTGATGCTACGTATTATACTACTTCGTTGTATTCAGAACTTCATGCCACACACGACACTGAGGTTACTCATCTTTCTCAAGAAACATAAACTGTTGGTTGTAATGGCATCGAGTAAAACAGAAGTGATATCTGGGGTTCCACAGGAAAGCGTTATAGGTCCCCTACTCTTCCTTGTGTTTATAAACGATTTAGGAGACAATCTGAATAGCTCCCTTAGACTGTTTGCGGATGATGCTGTCGTTCATCGGTTAGTGAAGTCAACAGAGGATCAAAAGGAACTGCAAAGCGATTTAGACAAAATTTCTGCATGGTGCGAAAATTGGCAATTGACACTAAATAAAGAAACGTGTGAAGTAATACACATGACCACTAAAAGAAATCCGCTGAACTTCAGTTACGCGATAAATCAGTCAAACCTTAAGGTCGTAAATTCTACAAAATACCTAGGAGCTACAATTACGAGCAATTACGCTTCGAAGATGCACCAGCTCCACCAAAGAGACTGCCTACATCACACTTGTGCGTCCTCTCCTGGAATACTGTTGCCCCTTGTGGGTCCCTCACCAGGTGGGACTGACGGAAGACATTCACTACGTTTACATGGAACACATCTTCCGGAAGACGAAAACCGATTTTCGTAAACCGTTTTTCGCTGTCGTGTTTACATGGCATAGCCTGAATCGGATTTCCTAGCCCACTTCAATATGGCGGCTGAAAAACAGCTGATTCAGTTCCTGATTTAGTCAGAACAATCACTATTTTCCTTTATTTAAATACACAAATTCATGTTCACACTAATATTTACACTTTTATTTCACATTAGAAAATATCAATCTTTCAATATGTGCCGAAAATTCTTAACAAGAATACACAATCTGACAAGCCAAGAACACTTCAAAAACGGTTGCGTTTACATGGGCACGAAAATCGATTGTGGAACTGGAAAACCGCTTTAAAGAAGCGGATTGCCAGAATCGGTTTTGGAGTGTTTACATGACCAACCAAAAGCGGAATTGGGAAATCGGTTTACGAAATCCGGTTTTGGGAGCCCATGTAAACGGGGTGATTGAGAAGGTTCAGAGAAGGGCAGCTCGTTTTGTTTTATCACGTTACGGGGGCGGGTGGGGGAGCGTCACGGAAATGTTGCACGAAATGGGGTGGAAATCAATAAAAGAAAGACGTTATTCATTGCGGCGTGATCTGTTGGCGACGTTTCAATCACCGACTTCTGCTAGCAAACTAGCACCCAACTACTTAGGGAGACATTACCATCCCAATAAAATAAGAGAAATCAGATCGAAAACGGAACGATCTAAGTGTTCTTTCTTCCCGCGCGCTATTCTTTATTCAATAAGGAGAGACATGTTTTGGCTTTTTGCTAGACAGTCAGTAGTCAAGGTCAAAGTTGCTCGAACATTCCACTGGTTTATTGCTGGTACATAGTCTACAAGGTGCAATTTATCCACCGCTGCCTTGCGTACAACTCACAGGAGCTGTTTAATTTGACAGATTTTTTATGAGAAGACGATCATCCTCTTTAGGCACGTCCTGATCTCCACGTATTTTTTGTTTAATGGAGAATACTACAAACAAACTGAAGGAGTCACAAATGGCAACACACTCTCATCTGTGTTCGCGAATATGTACATGCAGTACTTCGAGGAGGAAGCCTTGGCATCATGCAAATGGAAACCGACGTGTTTTTTTTTTTCCGTTATGTGGATGGCACATTCGTCATCTGATCCCATGGAAGGATAAGCTCCTGAACTTTCTTACACACCTGAACTCCGTACACGTTGACGTCAAATTCACTATGGAGACTGAAACAGAATACAGTTACCATATCTGGACGTCACGGTTAAGAGAAGCGCTGATGGCACTCTGGGCTACGGTGCTTACCGGAAGAAAACGTTCACTAACCAGTATTAGAATGCAGACAACTGCCATCACCCTTCGCAGAGGAATTGGGTGCTAAAAACACTGGCACATATGCTGCACACAATTTCAGACGCAGATTGTAAGACCTAGGAGCTAGGACACCTCGGAATAGTATTTTGTGATAACGGGTGCCAGAGTGGCAGATTCGACGCGCTCTCCACCCACCACTACAGTAAAGTCTGTGGAGCAGGAATAAGCCACGGAAGACTGGCTCACTCTCGGGGAAAATAGGACGTATATTAAAGAAATACCGATTAAAAACAGTCTTTTGCCGTCCCAATAAAATACGAACACTATTGGGAAGTGTCAAAGGCGATCTCGGTTTTCGGAAGGTCGGCATATACCAGATTCCTTGCCAGGGGAGGGGGCAGAAAAAAATGTTCAAATGTTTGTAAATCTATCGGACCAAACTGCGTGGTCATCAGTCCGTAGCTTACAAACTACTTAAACTAGGGTAAACTAACCTAAGGACAACTCACACACCCATGCCGCAGGGAGGACTCGAACCTCCGACGACGAGCAACCACGCGCTCCGCAGCGAGGCGCCTTAGACCGCTCGACTACTCCACCGTGGTGTGGGGGGGGGGGGGGCAGACATATATCAGACAGTGTGTACCACCGTGGACGTTGTCGTGAACATCGGAGGCACACGCGACGTAAGTATCCTAACAAGTCGGCGGTTGCAGAGCACTGTTTGTCCGAAAATCGAGAGATGGATTACTAGCGTACCAGGAACGTGGCACAGACTTCGAGATAATGGGACAGAACTGTGAGAGGCCACCGACATCCACTCCAGGGAAGGGCTCATCAACCGAGACTGCGGCTACAATCTGAACGAGGCTTGGGAACCAGCACTGAGTCTAATCAATTAGAGAACACTCAGCAAAGAAAACAAACTGGCAACTAGAGTTGAGGTAAGTACATCGACACGCCCACAAACATTGTCACCAGCCTCTCAATGACAGCCGACGTGTGCCTGCGGGCCCGGACTGCAGAGTGAACGTCTCACAGGGGGGGAGGGGGGGGGAAGATATAAGACGGCCATGGTTTAGGAATACTCCAAGTTATCGTGTCGTATTCGTTAGTCTCAGTGGGGTGTTCCATGGTGTCAACTGTATGTAATCTGCCAGTTGCTGTCGTTTCTTGGTGAGTTGTCTATGTCGAAATAGTATCAGTTGTGTCTTGTTAGGGTTGGGTCGGATCCTCCACTTGGCCATCCACGTTTCCAGTAGTCGTCTCAAGTAATTCGAAGTTTTTCGTTGTATGGTGGAGGTCCTTAGTTCCGTGCACCAGTAGGCCGTGTCGTCAACGTGCAGTCCGACAGTTTCTGTTGGGGTGTACAGCGGTGTACAGCGCGTACAGAAGTGGGGAGAGAATTCGTCCTTGTGGGACACCTGCTTCTGGGGTGAATTCTTGGGAGCATTCGCCGGCGACATGTACTCTGCACTTTCTGTTTTCTAAGTACGTCTTAATAAGTGAAACGGTTTTGGTTGGGAGTCCTATTGTGGTCAGTTTGTATAGTAGTCCTGAGTGCCAAAGCCTGTCGAATGCGCGTTCTGTGTCGAGGAAACTGCAAGTGTACAGTGCCCTACATCGAAGCCCTTGGTAATTCAGTCAGTTTTAGTAGAGGGTCATTGGTCGAGTGATGATGTCTGAAATCGGATTGTGTGAGGGGCAGGAGTCCTTTTTGTTCAACAGGAAAAACATACGAACGGATACTGACTGACCACCTAAAGAAATTACAAACTGTCGGACTTCACGCTGTCTACACGTCCTACTGGTACACGGAACTAAGGACCTCCACCATACAACGAAAAACTTCGAATTACTTGAGACGACTGGAAACGTGGATGGCCAAGTGGAGGATCCGACCCAACCCTAACAAGACACAACTGATACTATTTCGACATAGACACCTCACCAAGAAACGACAGCAACTGGCAGATGACATACAATTGACACTATGGAACAACCCACTGAGACTAACGAATACGACACAATACCTCGGAGTATTCCTAGACCAATACTTGAACTGGAAGACACACCTAACCTACCTACTTAACAAAGTTAGAAAAAGACAAAACCTGATAAGACTTGCTCAAGGACGACTATACGGATGTGACGACCAAACAGCCATCCACACATACAAAACATACATCAGACCCGTATTGGAATACGCTGCGGCCCCCTTGGGAGGACTCCATGCATCAGTGGCCGAAAGACTGTACTCGACTAAAAGACGACTCTTACGTAGCATTGCAAAACTCCCAAGACTATCACCAAGTGACGACGTTTACGAAATCACTAGAGTTGAACCACTAGAAGACAGACTAACCAAGCTGAGAGCAAGGTACGGACGACACACGCTGAGCAAACGAGCTGACATGGAAGACCTACTAACGACACGACCGAGACTACGAGAAGACCTAGTTTAAAGTACACACAATCAGCACGTACAGTGACCCAAAACACTTCTTCGGAATTCCCAGAGCTAGCCCCAACTATGGAACCCGTGACTGGAAATCTCCCCATACCACACCACACCACATCACCTCACCAAACGTCAAAACAGACGCAATTAATAGCCCCCCCTCCCCCACGCACACACATGCACACATGTATACACACAAATTCAAAACACCCAAAAACTAACAACACCCACCCAAAACATCCACTCTTCTCTTAACATGCCTCAACACTCAGCGACTAACAGATCGTAAAATACTATAAATTATTGTAAATACCCTCCTCTCTTCTCTCTTGGAATCCTTCAAAATTCAAATACCTTGTAAATATTTGGAATTCTCACAATATAACAATGTAACAAAATAATATCATAACATATACAAGTCAGAGGTCTATTTAATTCTCTCGCTTTACTTTATACTTTCAATATATGTTTTTACCTACTACCAGATATCATACTTTAATAAAACCCTTTGTCACTTTTCTTTTCCAATCTATTTTATCTTAAAAAAAGTTTGTATATTTATATGTTCTTATATATTTATATTATCATAACTGTAATTTGTATAACCAAACAATATACGAGCAATATTCAAATTGTAAAAAGTGAAGTAATGTAAAATATTGTTATAAATGAAAATAACGTATAAAATATTGTAATATAATATTCTTGCACTGATGCAAAATATGTGAAATAATAAAATTATGACCTGTAACATCCTTGGCTGAAAAGGGCAAAGCTGGCCCTCAAACAGCCCGCTCCACCCCCTCAGGATGGAGAATGAAACGTGCAAGGAAAAAAAAAAAAAAAAAAAAAAAAAAACCTTGGAGGACACGCACACGCACACGCACACACACACACACACACACGCCCCAGGGAGGACTCGAACCTCCGACGGCGAGCAACCGCGCGCTCCGCAGCTACCGCTCGGCTACTCCACAGCGGCTTGGTCCAATAGGTTTACAAACAATTGAATATTTGATGCGTATATGTTTTCAGAACAATATTCAAAAGTTTGTGAAGCTATGGTATTAAATTGCAGTGGTCATCAGTCCCTAGATTTACAAACTACTTACCAAAGTAAGCTAAGGACAACACACACACCTATGTCGGAGGGAGGACGTGTACCTCCGACGGGTAGCAGACGCGCACTTCTCAGGAAGGTGCCTTAGAGCGCTGTTGTATGTCAAGGGAAAAGTTTTTATAATTAGCAACGCAGCGTATGGTGCATGGCAGAGGATACCTCGCAATATGCTTGACAGTGTTTCACTGATCAGCATGAAAGTTAATAGATGTAGGTGTCTTCATAGGTAGAGGAGGAGATCAACTGAAGAGGCGGAGCTGAACAGAGAGAGGACGACGATATGGAAAGAGGGGCAGGAGGGAGAGAGATGGGACGAGAAAGGGAAAGGGAAGATGTGGTGTACAGAGAGAGAGAGAGAGAGAGAGAGAGAGAGAGAGAGAGAGAGTGATGGACTAACGAGACTGCGGGATACATACCCGACCAACGCCAGGTTTTCAGCTAGTATTATCGTACATTGTTTGCAAGAGTTGCTTGTTTAGAAATGATTCACAGACATACATTACTAGACTGGCAAACTTGCCTCTGTGACTGTAGTTTGATGCCGCCATCTTACCTCACCTAACGCCGAAAAGTTTCCGTACGGCACTACTAGTATGATCTTCTGACACGATATGACCTTGTAAGCCATACTAGTTGGTTTGAACATGATTTGCATTTGAGCTAACACTTCCGGATTTTCGAATCGTGTTATGAGAAGAACATGTTATGTACGGTTAAACAATAACATTAACATCTAGGCAAAGACTTTCTACCATTTTGTTGTGTTGCCAACATAATCATGAGAGGTCGGCGGGAGATAGGTAAAATTTTACCGTTACGCACAGTTAAAACAGAAGTAGTTATCTGAAAAACACTAACAAGAATAAAGCTATGTGTTACCTACGACAAATAAAACATTTATAACGGTCATACTATTGAAAGAAAAACCGAAGTTGATCGAAAATGGAAACAGATTAATAAAAACAGGAAACGCGACTCATAATGTGTGTGTCAAAGCAGACTAGATTTCGTAAGAACTCTCAAAAGAATAAGGGTACACTTTTATAATGACCATACTACGTACTGAATGAAAATCCGAAGTTAAATGAAATTGGTAACATATTAATAATAACAGGAAATCAATGCAACTCATTACTGTATGTGTTGAAGCTTACTCAAGCTTTAAAAATTTCAGCCATATACAAAACACGAATTTCCTACATGTCAAAACTCTAAGGACAGCATAGTTACGTCAGTTCATCGCTATTTTGACGACTGTTTTCTGTAATAACTCACACGACAGTTCGCACATTAAAGTATAGAAATATGGCGGTGAGACTTCAAAAAATGTTCAAATGTCTGTAAATCTATCGGACCAAACTGCGTGGTCATCAGTCGGTAGCTTACAAACTACTTAAACCTAGGTAAACTAACCTACGGACAAACACACACACCCATGCCCCAGGGAGGACTCGAACCTCCACGGCGAGCAACCGCGCGCTCCGCACGAGACGCTTTAGACCGCTCGGCTAGTCCACCGCGGCCGAGACTTCACTGACACCAATGATACAGTATATGGCATTACCAGTCTAATAATATATGTCCGTGAAATGATTGTGTTCTGGTATATATTCTCTGATGCGATCAAAAATTTCGTTTCCAATACCCGCGAAACCTGAGAATGTATAAAACACGTTTCCCAATGTTCCAGAACAACTGGGAAAGATTCGACGGAAAAACAGAGATGTTAGCCGTGCAAATAGAAATTACGTCCGACGTGACGTTCGTGTGGTCTACGAAAATGTCCGTAAAGTTGTTGTTTTTCTTTTTTCCCCCTTTGTCATTTCGTTCCCTAATACAGGGCGGACTGTCAGCGCTCTTCAGCCTACAGCATTTAAAAACATGACAAGAAAGAACTAATAAAATATAGAAGGCGATTAAAAGTGGGAGATAAATACATATTAAACACGGCAATCGGTAAGGTATGGTAGAAATGCTATAAGTGCCGCGTCGCCCTCGGCGACTGATGGTTGTATGAAGCTGCGAGAACGCTTTGGTGTTTGTTTTATCAACTAATAGCCACTGTCCGTTTATGAGTGAACATATATATTTGCGGTCAAAAGAATTAAAAGTTTCATGTCGCACACAAAGGAAAGCGACACATATGACTGTGCGGTACTGCGGATTCCAATGCCATCTGCCGGCAGCGCGGCTAAACTCGTAATGATAAGGTTTTCGCCTTCTCCTTCAGTCTACCGTGCTCTCAGTCGTTATCATAAAGCCCTAAGTGTGTTGTCAGTGCCGGCCACTGAAACCCCGTTAGCCTTGCTAAGTAACTTGCCGGTCTACTCAGACGAAGCTCACATTCCTCGACGTAATTGTGAGGTAAGTTCATTCAAGTTACATTCAGTATCTCGTTAGGCATCGTCTTCAGCTCACCAAGCGAAATTGTGAGGACTATAAGTATGTCCTTCATGAGTTATCGAAATATTTGGCACTAAATTACGGCAAAACTCAGCAAAAAAGCTGAGAAGATCGTCAATCAATTACACGGAGTAAGCCATGAAACTCGTATCGCGTAAGTTTTCCACTCCTTCATTCATCAACACTTTAAGGACAGGGAATGAGCTGGCTCGTCTTACTATCGAAAGTAGTAGGCCTGTTGAACTGCGGCATTTTTTCCAGTAATAATTATGTACTCCTTTTGAATTCAATATAAAATGTGAAAGTAACGTCTAATAACATTTTATTCCGTAAACACGACATTGTCTTTTATTAATAACAGGCTCTCCTTCAGAACACGCAAATAAGATGTTTCATCTATTACATGTGTATGTCCTATATACAGGGTGAATCACCCAAAACTTGCACTGCAAATATTGCGGGAAAAGGAAAATGCTGTTGATATGCGATTTTCGTAGGATGAATTGTTTGTCAGGGGCTCGTACTATTAGCCAATACGCAGATTTTTATAATACATAGAAAGTGTATTTTTTGAACGAGCTACACTTTTTAACCCGCGATCACACGCGTTGTTAGAAAAAATCTATCATTTATGATTTTAGTTGAATATTCCGTCATATTTCAAAGCTAATGAACTAACCGTCTAGAAATGCATTCTTTCATATCTGGTGATTCGATTAACCTGTGATTCGACACTCAAATTTCAACAATAGGTTGCTAGTTGTGGCATTATTTAAGTGGTGCGCAGCGTTAGATTTTTTCTGACACGGGAGTCTTAACGTAACAATTACTTCTCCTTCCTTGGAAAACCGCCTTGCTTCACTTTTAGTCTCTTTCTTGTACTTGTAACATGCTGCTGTGTTCTTTTGTTTTCTGAGCAAAGTATATATACTTATTGAGTGTTACGAAGTGAATGAAGCAATTGTTTATACAGAGAACATGACATTCTCTGTCGGATATGGAAGTATATAAAACTGAAAAACATTGTAAGGGGACAGAGGTTTCTTCTTCAAACATAATATTCTGATTTAGAACGGTCGACAACATCTACACCTCCTTTATTGAGATTGTAGAATGTAATTACTTCAAGTTTGTTCGCCTCGGCACTGTCAGCGTCTACAGAATCATTGCTGCGCATAGTGGATTACATTAAAACCTTCTATTTCTTTTTTGAGACGTATGAGCAAATGAAGCAGATGTTGCTTGGTTTTTTCCAAATGCTACTGTTTAGTTGCCTACATTTTACGTCCAGAAGTTCCGGTGGAATTTCCCTTTTATTCTTCCGTAGAGTACCTACTAATGTGAATCCATGATTGGCGTACATTTTGTTACCCAGTGGTATATATGTGAAATAATTGTCCATCGT
Organism: Locusta migratoria; assembly: GCA_026315105.1. NCBI lineage: Eukaryota > Metazoa > Arthropoda > Insecta > Orthoptera > Acrididae > Locusta > Locusta migratoria. Next base: position 692,445,092 of record CM048745.1, on the reverse strand, counting down.
CACGTTTCTGCCTGTTTTGTCGATCGATCTAATCAATCGTAACACCACATGCTCCCCATCATTTACTACTTGATATGGCCCAATAGGTTGTCTGCCTGCATATACTTCCATATTTAGCGTATAAAAGGTTCTGGCATCACAAAGCGCATATACCTTTATGCCATATTTTGCAGGTTTGTTTGCTATATACTGCCGGAATATGAAACGTCCACGGAATGGTTCTAACGTCTTGTCTACCGTTGTCAGTGCTTCGGCACTATAGCTCTTGTTGCAAACATCCACAAATTCGTCAAATTATATGTTCCACACCACGTTTATACTAATTTATAATGCTTTGGTAACAATAAAGAAATGATTTATGTATAAATGTGTCTTTGCCTGGCACAAAGAGATGAAAAGGTACAAGATCTCATTGTTAGAAAAAATCTAACACGGGAGTTATCGGGTGACATCAATATACGCGGCGACCTCGGGTTAAATGAAACAATGCCTATTGACATCAACAATAGGGTATATTAGAATGTCAGTAGAGTTTGTTTTCCACGAGCATGGTATAAGTCGTTTACGAGATTTCGTACTTTGAAAATTTTATCACAGCAACACTTGTACAATACATGTGGTAGCACACACTAAAGAACAACCCGTGTGTATACACTAGTAATGTGGATTTCTCGCAGAAAAGAGACAATTGAACATCGGCAGTACAGCTGTCTGGAATGGAAAGACTGCTGTACACTTGTTAGCATTTCAGCGGAGATTTCTGAGCAGGTTACGGTAATACGTCGTTGCATTTAATCAGGTGTAGTTGGTATGTCTTTGTAGATAACGTCGTTCATGTTACCACACAGGAAATAAAACTACAGGAGTCAAATCCAGGGAACAGACCGGCCAAGGTATAGGTCCTCAGTGTCTAACCCAATGATTTGGAAACAATTCGTGAAGACATGCTGTAGTAATACGTGCACTATGGTCTGAACAACCATCACGTTGGTAACACAAGTCCTAGTCTACAGAAGAACGTCTTCTACCAGGAGGTCTGTCAGGAAGGTACGATACTTGTGGGTATTCATCGTGAATGTCATTCGTTCGTACTCGAAGGATGATGACGTAGCATACTTGGCTCAGAGCCTACAACGTCTGTTATGGCTGAAAAGTCCAACTCGAGAATGGCAGTCCCTGCTGCAGTTTGGGCCCTTGAAATTTGAAGTTCTTTGAGCACAGTCCGCTCTCTCCTTCCATCTTGTTCTCTTCATTGTTTCTGCTTGTAGTCGTTCGTCCTCTGCAAGCATGACCCCTTTGTGTACAGCAAGTCGCCACTTGACACGGTCGTCAGCAGTATGTTCCCATTGAGATGGGTTGATTCGGGCCTTAGCGAGATCTCTCCTGCAGACACTGTCCGTGCAGGCGGGAGAGTTTGTGTGCTCCGAGGACGCTGAGAGCTATATCGGCGGTAGCGTAGCTACTGGCAGGTCCAACCTGGTCGGGCAGCAGAGGAGCCAGAAAAAGTGTGCCCCACAATGACCCGTCTTACATCCCGCTTACATCATTCCTTAATCCTATCATTTTTGTTCCTTTCCCACTCAATATTATCTTACATACCACCACTTTGTGGTTAGTCTCGGGAGGGATAAAGGTTAAGGGAGAAAACCTTGAAGGCGGTTGGAAGACGCACTGCGTCCCCTCCCGGCAGCTCCTGCAACCTAGGTGAGACCAGACATATTGGCTTGCCTTTCCTCTGGACACTGTCATTTGGGTTGAGACGGAGACCGTTATGCTTGGGCGCCTCACAGGTCTCCATAGTCATCGCTCAGGCGTGTATTTATTGTACCGTTTTTGAAAAATGAGCATATGAGCTGCTGTTTATTTATCCCACTCCATACATTTACACCCCATGGCCGCTGACGTTTCACCTGACGAAACCAACGGGATTGAAAACATTCCAAAACTGCATGTTTCACAGGTTTACCAAGCCATGATTGGTAAATCTTAATCACTAAATAAGCTAAGTGTTGCAGGGAGTGTATCTCATCGTAATGCCCATGTACAGAAGGTAACTCGATTCTCATTCTCATAATCGTTTCCGTGCCGCTGTTGATGGGGAGAGATGTGACACGGATGGGTCCGAAGTCGACGGAGACACACGCCTGGCTAATGCCACTTCCTCGTACGACTGCGCGGGAACTAACGTGCGGATCAACTGCAACAGCATCCAAAACACCAGTTTTCCACACTCCTGTCGTCGCCTGTTACTTTCTATCTAGGTGTTACACTACCACATTCACGTAACTGGGTGAACAGGTTGTTAAATAATTGCCGAGATGAGTGACGTCTATTGGCGCCTGTTACCGCATACACCATACAAGCATTCTTCCGACAATTTTTCGCGGCGTAAGTAGTAGTCCAATAAATGTCGGGCGTGCAGCCGCGCAAATACAATTTCTTCCACTACTACAGGGTGTCCAGAAGAGGACTCCCTGATTTCAAAATTAAATATCTCGAAAACAAAGATCGATAGAGGAATACAGTAAACGGTATGTTTATTGTGAAAGCTGTAAGAAGTTTATACAGCAGTTTGAAATAATAGTTACAAAAGCTGCTAACAGATGGCGCTGTACACTGTACGGCTCATATCAGCATACGTAAGTGAAATAATCGTATGAAAACACTCTTTGCAAACAATCACATCACAATGTTTTCAAAATTTTCAACATTGGCACTACAGATTTCGCTGAATAATTCCAGAAACTGTGGCGATATTTTTAGGCGTAACTGTGGTTTACTTGCGACCAACATGACCCATAGATCATCAGTTACACTGCCTGTTCGTTGAAATTTTGCGGAGAGCGTACGAATGGTTTTCGCATCAGTTCCTTTTGGAACATTAAATAGTGCTTGAAAACTTCACCTCTCTTCTAACCTGTGGTACTCTAGCACCAGAAAAACGTGTTGTTCAATGGAGTACATGGTTTTAATCTCTTCCTTCGGTACGCTAACCTCCTTTCACGTTTCAATAGTGGAACTGATCGCTCTGGGCTTCGGATCACTATTTATACTAGGCATTACGTATGTAGAGCCCTGTATTGGGAGAGTAGCGCCAACCTTTTTTGTGTGGCTTGCCGACAACCGCCGGCTGCTATTGGTCAGTTGAGCGCGGGTGGGGCACGTCCTTCATTTTAGGCCTAAGCAATGCATCAGCGTAAATGGCATATTTCACTTAACTATCTGTTATTTTAGCATTTAGAGGTGCTGGAAATGTGTAGACTCATTGTGTATTAAATTAAGAGCTTAACGTAGCATATTCCGTTTTTATATGGTGAAAAATGCCTCTTGTTGGCAGTGAATTGCTATACTAAGACAGTCCGAGGTAGCAAGTTTTACGCATTCCACAGGGCGAAAGAGATGCGAAAAGACGTGAATTGTGAGTACGCCGCATTGGAAGAAAAATGCAATTCCATACGAGAATGCAAAATTTTGCGAAGAAAGTAAATTTGTATTGAAATATCGGGTAAACTTCTAGGTTGCGAGCAATGTTGGACGGACAAACATGTAAGAGAAAATGTATTTTTAAAAGATATAAATACATGAAAATCTAACATAATGTGACGTATTTGACGAATTTCGTATTTATACTTAGCCTGCATATTACGAAAGTTTGGGCGGTAAATGAAACCGCCCATTAAATAGATCTCCAAAACACTAATTTTAAGATAAAGTTTATTTTACTGAAGTACTCAGCTGTGAGATAACAATGTGTAAAAAGTTAAATTTTAATGTTATGTGATAATATCACATGTAGGTTAGTACACAACACCTATCAACATTAGGCACTAGATTAATGGAAAGCAACATCTATTAATTGCATCTACTTTGATAAAAACCAATATATTACAGATAAAAACCAATATATTACAGATAAAAAAGGCAGTCCTTAGCTAATTTGATAGCAGGAACGTCACTTATTGCGAAGTCTGTGAATTTGGTACAGAGTTTAAATTTTAGCACGAAATAACTTTACAACTAGTTTGCTACAAAATATAGGTCTTGATCTCAGATTACCAATTTTTCCTTAATATTCGCTGTAGATGTCATGAAACGATTAAAAACTTAAGTTCATTGTTTACTTAACGTATTGTAATACCACGTCGATGTACAGACCGGTTCCCTTCATCATAAATGCTACTTTAACAGCGCCGTGCATAGCACTGGTATGGCGAGATAGGTCTACAATGGCGGCGCTAGCCCATTTGGCGGTACTCTCCCAATACAGGGCTCTATACGTATGGCGATTACAGCGCCATCTGTTAGCAGCTTTTGTAAGTATTATTTCAAACTGCTGTATAAACTTGTTACAGCTTTCACAATAAACATACCGTTTATTGCATTCCTCTATCGATCTTTGTTTTCGAGATATTTAATTTTGAAATCAGGGAGCCCTTTTCTCGACACCCTGTATTTCAGCCGCGTCCGGCCATCTTCAGAGCGCGTCCAAGACTGCCGACAAACCGCACCTTGCACATGTAAAGCCCGCCTCAGACGACGCTTGATTTGCTGCTGGAATCCGTGTTTGGTTTCTCAGCGAGCTGTCAAGCGTGATATTGCACTGGACACTGCGATGGCTTCTGTGGGAGGTTGGCTGCACACGATGCGTCATCACCCTAGATCGGTAGAAGACGAGCGAGACTTGACAGTGTCAACATGGACGCTGTAATAGTGGAGGTTGCAAAGAGTAGTGAGCGAGAAATCAGTGTGTTTTTATTTATTGAAGAAATAAGACGAAGAAAACGACGTGAGAACACTACCTGTAGGTTGTAGAGCGCTTTCTGGCTATCTCGCCATGATAATATGCAAAGTGTTTTGACGATATTATTTGACAAACTTGTGCAAATCACCACAATAATTAAATTCGCTTGAAGAAAATGATTTGTTAATAAGATGATTTTGTAAACATACTTCTTTCTACAGTACATCAAGATACCTTTTTCATTTTGGCATGTTGTATGAAAATTTCTCCATTAAACTTTTTATTTTATAACACATATCTTATCTGATAAAAGGCTGTTGTTCACATGACGCTCGGAGCACACAAACAAAGTTGCATCTGTAGACTCTAGTGGCAACTAGGTAATCTAGGCCGGTACCTGCCCACATTAGGTGGTGAATAATGGACTGTCACCCCTTTCCACTCCCCTAGGCGGAAGATAGCTTTGAGAGGTCTCCCCCTCCTCCTCCCTAGAGGTCAAGCTCAAGGTCACCGACCTTATGAGGGGCCGGTTCCTGCCCACATTAGGGCCCATACCTGCCCACATTAGGGCTGATACCTGCCCACATTGGGAGGTGAATAATGGGCTGTCACCCCCCTCCACCACTCCCTAGAGGTCAAGTTCAAACTCAACGAGGGTGGATTCTGGCTCATGTAGGTAAGAAAAGTGGTTTCAGTGCCTTTCCACTAACGACTTTGGAGTACTTTCAAGGTCACCCAAATACCTAGTTTCTACTAGCAAAATTTATGCTTGCAGTTGGATGTTAATTTTACCATTTATTACCTACATAATACAACCATTATAGCTATTTTACACCACACTCAGTTTGGTAGCTATCATAGGGCTAGGCGGGGCAGTGCCCCGGGGCCTCCAAGCTCAAGGGGCCCTCGGCCTCTGTGAGCGACGTTCCAAAAAAGTTGCAGTAGAGCGTAGATTGTTTCGGGCCTTCACATGACGCCACTCACTGGGCAAGCCCAGTCTCTGTATACAATTTTTCAGTAGGTGTAGCAGCAGAAGTAGAGGCAGCATGAAAGCTGCTCACAGCAACAGCTGAGCCTTCCAAGCGTTGCGGCGTGCCGCTCAGCGCATTGTGAAGGATCACCGCCTCCAAATATTGTATAAAATTCTTACTGACAAATAGAAGTGTACAGTATGATTATCCGAATAAACCGATTTTCCGAATATCCATGTACCTTAATTACTTCGGATAATCGACGATCTACTGTTTATAATATTTTAGTTGAATGAAGGATTTTCGACTTTTAACTTTCTGAATCCTGACCAACACACTTCAAACGCCCGAAGTGAAACTCAAAAATTATTCCCACCTCAGAAGTTAAACATTACAAGGTATATTGTTTGTCCGCTAAGATGTGGATCCTGCCACTGTTAGCGTGTTGTTGGTTGAAGTCGGAGTTTCTACGGCTGTCAGTCTTTGCGACAGCCAATGGCGCTGAATTACTAGCATTATGTTTGACAATACACGGTGTGGCGACGTTTGAATACGAAGTCACTACTATGTATTATTACAGAACGGCTTTGTTATAATAACTCAGCTGTTTTTGTAGTGAATTCCCCCAAAGGAATGCTCGCCGGCCGCGGTGGCCGAGGTGACTGAGGCGCTCCAGTCACGGTCAGCACGGCCACTACGGTCGGGGGTTCGAATCCCCCCTCGGGCATGGATATTTGTGCCGTCCTAGTTCGTAAGTAGTTCATAAGTAGTTTGTAAGTTTAGGGACTGATGACCCCGCATTTAAGTCCCATAAGCTTTACAAACATTATTAAAAAGGAATGCTCCTTAATCATAGATTCCAGTGAAATGCTGTAACCAACTGCACTCTGAAAATCGAGCAAGAAGAAGAGAGCCGGCCGCTGTGACCGAGGGGACTGAGGCGCTTCAGTCACGGTCTGCACGGCCACTACGGTCGGGGGTTCGAATCCCACCCTCGGGCATGGATATTTGTGCCGTCCTAGTTCGTAAGTAGTTTATAAGTAGTTTGTAAGTTTAGGGACTGATGACTCCGTAGTTGTCCCACAGTTAAAAAAAAAAAAAAAGAAGAGAAAATATAGATAGTGCATGATTGTGAGAGTCGTATTACTGATCGGCGCGTTATTACTGAAGCTTCTGCCTGCAGATTCATTCGCCTAGTACGGAGCAATTTCGTAAATTATCCCATGGGGTCGTTTTATCTATATGTCCTACCCAGGTCCAACTCTATCCCTCTGCAAAATTTCTTCCAAATCCACCCAGTAATTTTTGCGTGAAATCATAACAAACAAACTTTCACAGTTATTATGATATTAGAGAGTACGATTAAATATTAGCTGCTGTGTGACACACAATAATTTACTTAGTAGTATTTAGATTTGCCTTATTATGTCTTCCACTGGGCAGTAAGGAGCTGATGTATAGGTTTAGTTTAAAAAGGGCCCCAATGTCATTTTTGCCCCGGGGCCCTTGGCGACATAGCTACGCCACTGACCACACTACTATTTATTTGCACAGAATTTTCAGTTTAGAAACTGTTGTTTATACCACTCCAGATATATGCACATAGGTCGCAGTAAATGGGAGATTTCTTAGGATTTTTGGTAGGTTAGGAAATAAGCACACAAATATTCATTTACATAAAACTTTTATTATATTTTGTATAGAGGTTTACAAACAGTAAACAGTTGTTTATATATTCATTTAAACACAGAAAAAAGTTAGTTTTTATTTTTGTTTGGTAGAACTTTAATCATGTCTAGTTTAATTTTTAATTTGTAGCTTAGATCGACATCAAAATCTTCGATATCCTTTTCCAGCCACTAATTTGATAAGTACAGGAAGGGTATGTTTTCGAACTGCAGTACGTGTCTTTGTCTCTTCCTGTAATCCACCTCTTTTATGGCAATAATAACCAGTTCTACACCTTCCGGCAATCCTTCCAACCGAGAGCAATCGGGCGAGTACATTGCTTAACTTTGCTGGCCGGGTCTCGTCCGTGCAGCGTCCCTCCCTCTCCACCGCAGGGCATCCGCGCCGCGTCATTTCTGTGTCAATTGGGCCTAACGGTCGTTACCTTCTGCGAGCTGGTTAACCGATCCTAACTAAAATGCTGTACTTTGCCGGTTGGTGCGGCGCAATACTAGACGTTATGTAATAAGCCTATTCCCGACAGTTTACATTAAACGCTAATCTTCCTTCCTTCTTTCCATGTATGGTCACGTGACCAATTCTGTCGGGTGTAAAAGGAGGCTGGATCGCATCCGCTGATCAGTCTTCCATGGTAGTCGAAAGTGTCAACATGGGTTCCTCGAATGTGCTAAGCATCCCTCATATAGGTAAGAAAAGTGGCTGCAGTGTTTTTCCACTACCGACTTTCGACTACTTGGTAAAATTAATATCCAATTGCGAGCATATATTTTGATAGTGGAAACTAGTGTAAAGTATACTAGTATACAAAACTGTATACAAAATGTAATAAAAAGTTTTTTTGTAGACGAATATTTGTGTGCTTATTTCCTAACCTACCAAAAATCCTAAGAAATCTCCCATTTACTGCGACCTATGTGCATATATCTGGAGTGGTATAACCAATCGTTTGCGGAAATTCTAAACCTAAAATTCTGTGCAGAATAACCTTAGTAGTGTGGTGTAAAATAGCTTTATTGGTTGTATTATGTAGGTAATAAATGGTAAAATTAACATCCAACTGCAAGCATACATTTTGATAGTAGAAACTAGGTAATTGGGTGATCTTCAAATGTTCAAACGTCGCCGGCCGCGGTGGCCGAGGGGACTGAGGCGCTCCAGTCACGGTCTGCACGGCCACTACGGTCGGGGATTCGAATCCCCCCTCGGGCATGGATATTTGTGCCGTCCTTAGTCTTAGCTAGTTCATAAGTAGTTTGTAAGCTTAGGGACTGATGACCCCGTAGTTAAGTCCCAGAAGTTCTACAAACATTTGAACATTTTGTTCATATGTCTGTAAATCTATCGGACCAAACTGCGTGGTCATCAGTCCATAGCTTACAAACTACTTAAACCTAGGTAAACTAACCTACGGAGAAACACACACACCCATGCTCCAGGGAGGACTCGAACCTCCACGGCGAGCAACCGCGCGCTCCGCAGCGAGGTGCTTTAGACCACTCGGCTACTCCACCGCAGCAATTGGGTGACCTTGAAAGTAGTCGAAAGTCGGTAGTGGAGAGGCACTGAAAGCACTTTTCTTACCTATATGAGCCAGAAACCGCCCTCGTAAGGTTTGAACCTGACCTCTAGGGAGTGGTGGAGGGAGGGTGACAGCCCATTATTCACCTCACAATGTGGGCAGGAACTGGTCTCCTCATAAGGTCGGTGACCTTGAGCTTGACCTCTAGGGAGGGGGAGGGGGATTTTGTGTCTTGTTTCCGTCGGTTGTCCTGGGTGTCGGTGGCCGAGTAGAGAGAGACCGACACAGGAAAATAGGATGCACGCGTGTGCGGTACAGAGTCTGAGGTGACCAGCCAGTGGGACAGCAGAAACTAGAAACACTAAGGTAGATTAGAAGTTATATATTTCGTAGAAATAGGGTATACATAACTTTTACAAAGTTCAAGACTGCCAACTAAGTACTGCTGAGACATAGGTTAACTACGTAGAGGCCTGCCTACTGATGAGTCCATTTCAGTGCCTGTCCTAATCCCAAGTGAACGATGCAGTTCAGTGGTGGCCACGAGCGGGATTGCAGCAAAGGGTGCTCGTGGCCGACGTCGTAAGAACGCCGTGCCGTGTATGCATGGCGGCGCGCGGCGAAAGTACGTGGCGCGCACTTCAGACTTGAGCGACACCACAGGGGAGACCTCCCTAAGTGATCTATCTTCCGCCTAGGGGGGTGGGGGTGGAGTGGGGTGACAACCCATATTCATTTCCTAATGTGGGTAGGTGCCGGCCTAGATTACCTACTGCTTTCGACAGACATACTGGGTAGATACCTTGCTCTTTATGCACATATAACATGCGGATATCCAGGTCGCTCACAATTTTATCCGCAAACTAAGAAATACTGCAGATATATCCACAGATATCCAAATCCGTGCAGACCTCTAGCCATCGTGTAGTGTACAGTAGTAGCCGTCAATATGGTTCTCCAAGTTTTAGTAATGTCAACCACTACCAATCGTATCCTTATATCGTATCCTTATACACTACACCGGTCTCAAACATGCATGCATTACGTATTCGAGTATTTATGTAAGGTAGCAAATCTTAATGCCTTACAATGTCACATAACCTCATTTTATGAGGCACTGCGCAGCTGTTTGTAACTTAATCTGAAACACTTGTGCCAGGCCTGATGATCAGGAACTTCACGCTACCACCTATCCTGCCCATGCTGGCCAGATTCTGGCAGCGAAAGTTTCATCCGCTACTAGCAGTGTGCGTCGACAACTACAGCTACAAAACCTGAGCTAAGCAAATGATTGCACATTAACTGCAGCTCTTCTGTTTGATTACTAAAGCATCCACTACTTTCGACATACTGCTTTCAAGTTAAATTTATAATGTTCATTTTTTCTTCAGTAAGTATAAATAATATGTGGTAGTACAGTTATAGTTTATTGTTATATACTTCAGAGAATACGTTCAAATTTCTTTATTTATTTGTTTCTTATGTTTTATTACAGCAGCCGTACATCTGATGAAAAAAAGTAAGGGACACAGAATACGTAATAGACGACATCATGGTAACAACACGCTATGGTAACTAACTACATATTCAGTTATGTTAGATTACTGAGGAAGATAGGGAAGGAGATATATGACACTGCCTAAAAAACGTGATGCCCTAAGAAAGTCAAATTACCAGTGGCCCAACACAAATTTACCATAAAAATATACAAAGAATGCTAAAAAGCATCACACGCATACACTACGTAATCAAAAGTATCTGGACACCTGAGTGAAAGTGATTTATAGTAAGTCCGGGAGAGCTGTCACATGAGGTACAGACTGCGCACTAGTGATGGGAACAATCGAATGAAAACAATCGATTCATTCGGTTGTTGGAAAAAAATCGATCATTCGGTTGTAGTTTCTCGTATCGGTTGAATTATTCATTCGTTCTTCTGAGTGAAACCAGTCGGTGGGACCAACCGAATGAAACAACCGATTCAGTCGGTTGGACTATTCATTCGTTCTTCTGAGTGAAACCAGTCGGTGGGACCAACCGAATGAAACAACCGATTCAGTCGGTTGGACTATTCATTCGTTCTTCTGAGTGAAACCAGTCGGTGGGACCAACCGAATGAAACAACCGATTCAGTCGGTTGGACTATTCATTCGTTCTTTTGAGTTAAACCAGTCGGTGGTATCAACCGAATGCAAAAATCGACGCAGTCGGTTGGACCACTCATTCCTTTTCTTTTGAGTTAAACCAGTCGGTGGTATCAATCGAATGAAAAAATCGACGCAGTCGGTTGGACCACTCATTCCTTTTATTTTGAGTTAAATCAGTCGATGGGGCCAACCGAATGAAAGAGTCAGTCGGTCGTAGTTTTACTTTTTTTTTTTTCGAATGAAAGTAGTCTGTGGGAACAACCGAATGAAAACATGCGACACTTTTGCAGTTTTGTACATTGACTGAATTATCATTCTTTCTTTTAAAGTGAAAAGAGGCAGTACGTTTTTCGCGGGGAGCGGGGACTCGAGAGGGGGTGCTGCCTCGCTTGCGTTTTCACTGCTGACAGCGCTAGTCCAGCAGGCGCGCGCCAAACTCCACACAACACAACAGTGTCTGGCCATGGGGGCGGGGCGTGCCATCGCCGATTGTTGTCGGTTACTTACTGTCTCAATAAAGAAGCGTCGAAACTACAGGGTGTTCCAAAATGATCGCTACAAGTTTAATCTCGCATACTGTATCTCCGAAGTGGGAACAGGTAGAGACGTGCGGTTTGCGGCTTATTGTTCATACATATCTAAGGTACTAGTAGGACAGAGTTAAGTATTTTAACTTTGAGCATATTTGCTAGATCCAAATTCGAAGATCACTAAAACATTAGATATTGTAAAAAAAACGTTTATTAAAGTATTTGGTATAAAAATGTTTCTTATAAAAATATTTTTCTTAATTCCATCTAATTTGAAGGAGTACGAGAAGACATACAACATTTATCAGTGCTGTAAATTTCCTTCAGCGCGCCTGTATTCGTCAACGGTGTATGAAAACATTCATCTCAAGTTTCATAATTATTCACTCTTGTCACAGATATTTCTGTGGCTATCGGTGAAACGGTGTGGAGGTTTATTCCATCCCTGCGCCATGTACCATACAAAATCTTAGATGCCACTTGTTTTGAAAGTCAGGTGTGCTAAATTTCATCAGGATCGGAATAAACTCTGTATTGGCGTCGAATTCTGGAATACCTTCTCTCATGCATCGAACTAAAGTAGATGTAGACGGTGACCATTCTCTTTCTTTGAAGGTTAAAAGTGAAATATATCATTAAAATTCGAATACAAACGGAATTTGTTGAAGTTAGTAGGTAAATTACCCTCCGCCATGCACCTACGAAATTTATTGTACACAGTTACCTTCGCCTTGTTTTAAAGGTCTAGTGTGCAAAATTTCATCAATATCGCAGCCAAATTGTGGTTTTTGTCGAAGTTAGTATGTAAAGTACCCTCCGTCATGCACCGAAATAAATTTGATGCAGGGAGTGACGTTTCTCTTGCTTTGAAGGTCAAGTGTGCAAAATTTCATCAAGATTGGAACAAAACTGCAGATTTGCATGCAATAGAAACAGACACACGGACACACTACTATATTCTTAAAATTCTTTAAGAATGTTTCATGCTGAATCACGGTTCATTTTATACCCGAAAAGGCTGAAGGAGTATGCAAATAAAGTCACACAAAGTCGATGAATTAATAAAAACATCCATATAACTGCAGAAACCGACAAAGACTTTTTCCAGTCGGTTGTATCGCATCAAGTGAAACCACTCAATGCCGAGAACATTCATATAAATGACAGAGACTTGTTTCATTCGGTGCTCCCGCATCGACTGAAACCACTCAAACCCACTGAATGAGTGAAAACATTCATATAGCGGCTGCAACCGACAGAAACTGGTTTCATTCGATTGTTTCGCATCGACTGAAACCACTCAAACCCCACCAGTGAGTGAAAACATTCATACAGCCACAGAGACTATTTTCATTCGGTTGTTTCATTCGACTGAAAAAACCGACTGAACGAAAAAACAACCGATTGACCAATCGGTTGTTAAAAACACTCGGTTGTCCCATCACTACTGCGCACCCTCCTTCAAGCCCTTTCTACACGGGAAGTGACAGTTTACGAGATTACCCATGATACACTGGTCACGCCATCCCCATACAATGTAGACGCGTCCACTTGCACAAGATGCATGCTTATGATCGCTAGTAGAATAGTGTGGATCCTATTCTCACGCGTATGGAAGTGCTTTGTGCATGCGCAGACGACCGAATGGGGAACCCAGTTGACAAACGAAGCCAAGTCGCGAATCTTTTTGAGAATGTGTACTTCTCTGCTTCTCAGAGGAACGTAGTTTTTCGACTGGTCGTATTTTAGGAGGTAATACTATAGAGGAATCGCATTAAAATTTTATATAACATGTGTACAATTTTTATTGAATACAGAGATATAGCTATTAATATGAAAGTCAAACAAACAGAGCAAATGTAAATCAAGACATTTTCACTAATTCATCCGTCGGTTCTTGGTAGTACATCACACTGACTTCAAATTAGGATTTTGTGTATGTTCTATACGTTCATTTCCACTTAGTTACCCGGTTTTCGGCTTACTAGGGAATATTCAGACTTTAAAGTACGTCGAAACCTCGTTATTTAAGTAAGTCAATATGGTGATCTACTAAGAACCGACGAAAGAATGTCAAAATATCCAAATTTGCATGTGCTTTAAGTTTGTTGTATATACAAAGAGCTGAATTCTCTGTACCCAATAAAAATTGGACACACGTTATATGACATTTTAACTGAAAATCGTCTTTATTAACATCTTCTAAAATATTTTCTATTTTTTCAGAAACATGCTGTATAATTAACGGATGAAATACTTGTTTTTGGTAGGCATTATTTGAAGCTTTATCACAGTGAAAGGTCTCTGTATAGACACCTGAGCTTGTTCATCATATACATAGACGCATGAAACTGCAGGGGCTGTAATAGCAATAACGAGCGATGTAGTTCGACATGAACTGCACGAAACCAATTAAATACAGTTTCACAGTGGCAGTCTAAAACACAAAATAAATGATTTAGTAATCACAATATATATTACAGTTTCTAAAAGTGATCTCAACTCATTTGCTGTAAGTTGACAATAAACCAAGTACACACGTGAAACAGACGACTCGATAAATGCGTACCGTTCGAACGCTTCTTTGTAGTTCGACGGTCTATCGCAAGGAGCGCTGCAGCTGACAATGACTTTTTGGTGCGTGTTGCACGTTCGTATAGAAAGGGCTTTAGTTTTGGTAAAAGCCGCCGCAGTGCGTCTGTGTAGGCCCTTTGGAGTTGCGCAGTAGGATAACTGCTTTTGTTTCAATAGTGGTATCTTTTACCGAGTTAGTGTTAATAAACAAGTGAAGTCTCTATATCTTGTATGGAAATCTTTTTAGTGTTACGGTTAGTTATTAGACGGTGCTAAATAGTAACATATTTTTAAATATCTGAGTAGCTGCACCAACAGTAACTTGGGTTGGGTGCCTTTTGATTCTAGTCCGAGCATCTTGGCTGCTACGGTCACAGAATCATAGGGTGCGGCGTCCATCCCTGACAGATCGGGATACATGCCGCAATCTTTCATACTTATTGTTTTGACTGTGGCAGGTAAATTAGAAATAAAAGCTAATGATGGAGAGGATTTCTTTTGAAAAACTTTGATAGGCCTAAGTTTAATCTTTAAAATAATTTAATATTTAATTGTTTTTATATAACAAAAATAAAGTTCTTGTACCAATTCTTCAATGTTTATTTTTATTCCTTAATTGTTATAATTAAAAACTAAAATTTTAACACATTTTGTTTAAAAAATTATAAATTTCAACAAATAGCATCTTGCGGCATGTCACCCATAAGGGCGCGGCATCTCGTCCTTCGCCTAGAAAGGAATAGATGCCGCACTGTAAGGTTTTCTGAATAGTCGAAAATCATGACGAATAAGTGCATGTATAATTCTCAAAAAATTATATTTTAAGGAAAACTGGTTTGTTTACTTGTAAAAGAAATTATTTTGATTTAAGTGCAGTATGGGATATTTTAATGAGTAATTGTGCAAATTGCACCATCTCTCCCGGATTTACCCTATAAGTTCGTGACGCCTTCCATCGGTAATGCTGGAATTCAATATTCTGAGAATTTTCAGGTATCAGTCGATCAGTCTAACGACCAGCGGCATCTAGGTGTGACTTTAATTATTAATTATAACATTCTGGTCGTTTTTTCCATTTGATATGTATCAAACGACTTTGTACAATCATAAATTGACAAATAAGCCAGAAATGTTTTACTTTTCGTAAACGGCTTATCATGGCTTGAGAATATTTTCTAAAAACAAGTGACAATGCATAGAACGATTACTTTTAACTGTTTTATTTTATGACACCCTTTCACTTTAATTTTATTACGATGTTTTTTTCAACTTGTCATAAATGAAAGCCATGTTGTTTTATTACTTTGACATTTCATTTATTCTGTTGATAAAAAAACTGTTATATTCGTTATACTGTAGAGGGCAGCACATGCCCAAATGATGTTCTATGACGTCACCCACTTTCGTTTTTGAAATAGTGTGTATGTAGATTTCAAACGGCAAAAATGTCCAGTTGTCATACTAGCTGTGGTGTAAGTTTTACCACATTAATAACATCTACAGTTAAACACTTGGTATGTATAATTAATTAGAACATTGTTATGTCACAAGTGCTACTTGTGTAACATTCTCATGTAGTAACAATGTGTTTTTCTTTTACTTTTTAGCACTGATAATGGCCATTCACGGCCGAAATCATGATTTGCCAATAAAGAATTTTTAAAAAGATCTACTGATAGCTGAAAATTCTCAGAGTATTGGAAACACAGTCGTGGAGCGCAAACCAAGGAAAGTAACCTGAGGAAATCAATATGGTGTTGGCCCATCCTTGGCCTTGATAGCAGCTTCCACTCTCGTAGGGAGGGACTGATGACCTACATCTACATACATACTCCGCAATTCACCATAAGGTGCGTGGCGGAGGGTATACTGTACCACTACTAGGCATTTCCTTTCCTATTCCACTCCCAAATTGAACGAGGAAAAAAAGAATTCCTATATGCCTCCGTACGAGCCCTAATTTCTCTTATCTTGTCTTTGTGATCTTTACGCGAAATGTAAGTAGGCGGCAGCAAGATCGTACTACACTCAGCTTCAAATTCCGGCCCTATAAATTTACTTAACAGAAATTCACCAAAAGAACGTCGTCTTTCTTCCAGCAATCCCCAATTGAGTTGCCGGAGCATTTCCGTGACACTCGCGCATTGGTCGAACCTACCGGTAACAAATCTAGCTGCTCGCCTCTGAACTGCCTCTATGTCTTCCTTCAAACCGATCTGCTGCGGGTCCCAAATACTTGAGCAATTTTGCTGTTTTGTCCCCCTAAAACATCCAAACAACAACAACTCTCGTAGCCATACGTTCAATCAGTTGCTGGAAGGTTTCTTCAGAAATGGCAGCCCATTCTTCACGGAGTGCTGGACTGAGGAGAGGTGTCGATGTAGGTCGGTGAATCCTGGCATGAAGTGGGCGTTCCAAAACATCCCAAAGGTGTTCTGTTGGAATCAACTCAAGACTCTGTGTAGGTCAGTCCTTTACAGGGATATTATTGTTGTGTAACCACTCCACCACAAGGTAGAAAGCTCCACACTCGTCTTCTTTCCCTTTTCATGTGCATATACGTTTATAATGGTAGCGTTGCCTCTTATCAGTTCCAACCTCATTGGAATGCATCTTTCACTTTTATGTCTTTTCCTCGTTTCTCATGCAGAAGTAGTTTTGCTTGCACTTTCATTCCAGCCGGCCGCGGTGGCCGAGGGGACTGAGGCGCTCCAGTCACTGTCTGCACGGCCACTACGGTCGGGGTTCGAATCCCCCCTCGGGCATAGATATTTGTGCCGTCCTAGTTCGTAAGTAGTTCATAAGTAGTTTGTAAGTTTAGGGACTCATGACCCCGTAATTAAGTCCCATAGACTATACAAACATTTGATTTGATTTGACTTTCATTCCATGTTAACTTTCAGTTTCATTTTCGCTTCTGTGATTTGCTACAGCATCGATATTCTCGTCTTTTCGTTTGTTTACTAGTTCTACCTGTTTTGGGGAAATTTCTGTAACATTCAAGGAAGTTCCTGGATGTATCCGTTGATCAATTTTTGTTTGTTCCTTTTTGTGGCATTGTGATTTACCTTTGAGACCATACTGTTTCCGAGGCTCCTTTGGGCATTGGAAGTAGTGTGTGTTTGTAAGAGTTGATTACCAGCCATCTCCTGGACACCCCCCCCCCAACTTTTTCTTTTGGGTTAGCTGTATGTTCCGGTTATTTAAACCACCGGGAAATAAACACGCCTTTCATCCTACACCATTGGCTTCATAACGTATGGCTAACCGCACGCAATGTCTTGTCTAGGAGTCACACGATTCTTGTCTTCTAGGATGTGACGGAGTTACCTTTAAATCCTTAATGCCTGACTGATTCATCAAATTTTATTGGACATATTCCCGAGTCTTTTTTATGCAACTGGTATAGGCAGACTGAACAGATTCTGGGTTCTCTGCCAATCTTTGACCATTGGATAAGAAAGAGAAGTGAAAGATGGGCTCAGACCCACAAAACTAATACCGTTGGGATGGAAAAAGCAAGAGGTGGCCAAGGAAGGCCGATAGGAAAGAAGACATAAATAGTTTGACACACGTAAGTGTAAGTAATTTCAGACTTATCCACGTGGTTGCCACCAGTATATTTCATAGACAGGGACACCCTAGGGGGACCACTCTTTGCCTGGAATCTCACCAACTGATCAGTCTGCCATGCCTGACCCTGCAGGAGTATTGCTCCCGCCAGCATAGCTCGGTGGATAATTGAGACAAACAGACCCGGTGTATCCAGATTCAGTTTTCTAAAGTTCCCCATAGCAGACAAAAAAATTCCCACAATGACACTACCTCAATTATTTGAAACCTAACTATTCCTTCAAATTAGTATTTGTTGTCAGTGTTGAAAGCTTGAAGAGATGGAATTAAGTGTTCAGAACTCTAAGACTGCCACACATACATATATAAAAATACATAACTAAAATGTTATTTGGTAACTAAAACGCAGAACATGCCCAGAAACGTCCGAAAGAAGAATGCTCTGGCGGCACCACATTTGTTTTGTTCGTTGTTTTCTCATTATCATACTGATTTACTGATACATGGTAACAGTACATTCAGAAACACATGAGAGAGCTAGGTGCTAAATGTACAATTACGGAAGCATAACGTACACATGTTTTCAATATCTTTATGCCAATTCGAAATCTAAATTTTCTCAGTCATAAACATATTTCGTTATACGTTATGCGACATTACTTAAAACATCATGTTGTTGTCGTGGTCTTCAGTCCGCAGACTGGTTTGATGCAGCTCTCCACGCTACCCTGTCCTGTGCAAGTCTCTTCATCTGAGAATATGTTCGGCAACCTACATCTTTTTGAATCTGCTTACTGTATTCGTCCCTCGGTCTCCCTCTACGATTTTTACCCCACACACTTCCTTCTAATTCTAAGTTGACGATTCCTTGATGTCTCAGGATGTCTATCCCTTCTCTTAGTCAGCATACGCCAGAAATTCTTTTTCTCCCCAATTCTGTTGAGCACCTCCTCATTAGTTACGTGATCTGCCCATCTAATTTTCATCATTCGTCTGTAGCACCACATTTCAAAAGCTTCTATCATCATTTTGTCTGAACTCCTTATTGTCCGCACTTCACTTCCATACAATGCTACACTCCAGACAAATGTTTTCAGAAACGACTTCCTAACATTTAAACTAATATTAGGATGTCAACAAGTTTCGCTTCTTCAGAAACGCTTTTCTTCCCATATCCATTCTCCATTTAATATCTTCTTTACTTCGGCCATCAGAAGTTATCTTGCTACCCAAGTAACAAAACTCGTCTACCACTTTTATTGCCTCATTACCGAATCTAATTCCTTCAGCATCGCCTGATTTTCTGATGCTACATTCCATTATCCTTGTTTTACTCTTGTTGATGTTCATCTTATAATCTCCTTTCAAGACATGGCCCATTCCATTCAATTGCTATTCCAGATCCTTTGCGGTCTCTGACAGGATTACTATGTCATCGGCAAATCGCAAAGTTTTTATTTCTTCTCCCTGCACTTTAATTCCCTCTTCAAATTTCTCCTTGCATTCCTTCACTGCTTGCTCAATGTACAGATTGAACAACAAAATGGCGAAAGGCTACAACCCTGTCTTACTCCCTCCTCAACCTCTGCGTCCCTTTCTTGCCCTTCGACTCTAATAACCGCTGTCTGTTTTTTTTAAATAGGTCTAAAAACGTACGTTTGATTTTTCTTAGCCTAATTTCTAACATAAGTCGTAATGTGAGTATTGCCTCCCATGTTCCAACATTTCTCCTAAATCCAAACTGATCTTCCCCAAGGTCGAATTCTACCAGTTTTTCCATTCGTCTGTACATTGTTCGCGTCAGTATTTTGCAACAATGACTTATTAAACTGATAGTTCTGTAATTTTCACATTTGTTTGCACTTGCTTTCTTTGGAATTGCAATTAATATATTCTTCTTGAAGTCGGAGGGTATTTCCCCTGTCTCATATATCTTGCGTACTAGGTGGAACAATTTCTTCATGACTGGCTCTCCTAACGATATCAGCAGTTCAGACGGGATGTCATCTATTCCAGGGGCATTGTTTCTACTCAAATCTTTTAGTGCTCTGTCAAATTCTTCTCGCAGTATAGTATCTTCTCTCTTATCGTCCGCTACATCATCTTCCATTTCTAGAATACTGCTTTGAAGTTTATTTCCATTGTACAGACCTTCTATATATTCCTTCTACCTTTCAGCTTTCCCATCTTTGCTTAGTACTGGTTTTCCATCCGAGTTCTTGATATTCATACCGCTACTTTTCTTGTCTCCAAATGCCTCTTTTATTTTCCTGTAGCGTATCTATCTTTCCCCTATTTATACATTCTTCTACGGTCTTGCATTTCTCCTCCAGCCACTCCTGCTTAGCCAGTCTGCACTTCCTGTCAACTTCATTTTTCAGACGTCTGTACTCCCTTTTGCCTTCTTCATTTGCTGAATCCTCTCATCAATTAAGTTCATTATATCCTGTGTTATACAGGGATTTTTATTAGGCCTTGTCCTTCTGCCTATATGATCCTCTGCAGCCTTCACTACACTATCTCTCAGAGCTACCCATTCTTCTTCTGTTGTATTACTTTCCCCCGTTTCAATCAATGCTTGCCTAATGCTCCCTCTAAAATTCTCAACCACCTCTGGTTCCTTCAATTTGTCCAGGTTCCATCTCCTAACCTTTCTACCTTTCTGCAGTCTCTGAAGTTTTAATCTGCAGTTCATAACCAATAAGTTATGGGCAGAGTCTATATCTGCTCCTGGATATCCCTTACAATTTAAAACCTGGTTTCTAAATCTATTCCTTACCATTATAAAGTCAGTATGGTACCGTCCAGTGCCTCCTGGTCTCTTCCACGTATACCGCCTTCTTTCATGATGTTTAAACCATCTGTTAGTGATCATTAAATTCTACCAAGCGATCTCCTATTTCATTCCTTTTTCCCAGTCCGTATTCATCTACTACATTTCCTTCTCTTCCCTTTCCTACGACCGAGTTCCAGTCCACCATCACAATCAAGTTTCTCTCCCTTAATTTTCTGAATAATTTCTTTTATCTCCTCATACATTTGTTCGATATCATCATCATCGGCAGAGCTAGTTGGCATATAAATTTTTACTACTGTAGTCACCGTGGTAATAAAATAAGAAGCTGACTGGATTTGCGATATCCTGTCAGAAGGAACAGTATGTAGTAACTGTTCAAATGTTTGTAGAGCTTATGGGACTCAACTACGGGGTCATCAGCCCCTAAACTTAAATACTACTTATGAGCTAGCTTACACTAAACACGGCACAAACATCCATGCCCGAGGAGGGATTCGAACCCCGGACGGGGAACAGCCTCGCGCATCGTAGCATAGAGCCTCAATGCGCTCGGCCGCTCCGTCGCGGCCGTAGTAATTGACGAAAACTCATCGAGTAATAGGGAATTGATATCGGTTGTTCCCCAGGGAAGTGTTATAGTACCCCTACTATTTTCTTGTCTTTATGAAAGATATAGGAGACAATCTGAACTGCCCTCTTAGGCGGTTTGCGGATGATGCTGTCATGTACCATCTGGTAACTGACCCTAAATAATGAAAAGCGTGAGATCGTCCAAATGAGCACTAAAAGAAATCCGTTAAACGTCATTTACGCGATAAATCAATCAACCTGAGGACCATTAATTCAACTGCAGACTTCAGATTTGCAATCTCCGTCCAGGTGTTATAATACCTAAATCATGTCCCCCCCCCCCTGGCCTCTTATGTGGAAAAACTAGCAAGATTCGCATTATGTCACTAAAACAAAATTAAAATACGAAAGACTAAGAAAATGTGATGTTTAGTACTATGCCTGAGTACGCGCGATAGATGATGCCACCGTCCGCTTCTCCCCAACGTCAGACATAATTTTCTTCCTGAGAATTAACCCGTTTTGCTCCGTGTTCTATTCGTTATAAGGTCTGTGTGGATGACGCAATTTCAAATACATTGTCAAAAGTTTTAAATTTCGTTTCGTTTTAATTGTGACTCGACCTTGGGTGAGCGAACCAGTTGACGTTCGCCGGGAGGGGGAATTTCAAGCAGCGGCTTCCTGCTGCGTGCTGCCTTGCCTCCTGAAGTTCAGCAGTTGGCACTTCGCCGTTGGCAGCAGTTTCCACACGTTCGCTAGCGCCGGGTGAGTTCCTATGCTACACGTGTTCACACTGCTTAACTGCAAATCTAACAATCCTGTTCGCTGTGTAAATTTAATAGTAATAATGGTATTTTCCCTCTGCTTGTAACATAAACTGAACACTACTGCTTCGTTCATCGTAAGATTAAACCAGATGTAAACAAACATACAGCAAACATACACGGTGTTGTTCCGCACTTGGCAGTAACTCCCACTTTTGAGATACCTACCTTATTACTACGTTACTGTAAATGGAAATAAGAAATATTGTAATGAATAAACAGTCATCAAAGTTTGTCTTAAGTAATTTTTTTACTATATAGTTTATATTTAAAAAATCGTCTTTTGCCCCTTCACTTTACAATTTCCGGAGGCAGAACGCGGAACTAAATATTGTTTACGGCCATATGGGGCCGAAGGCACCCGACAATACTCGACAGTACACGATCGACGCACTTGTCTCGGCATTGTAGAGTCACGTTATTGTTGTAGTGCGGCCAATGTTGCCAGCCCGTGGGATTTGTCCCATATCGTGGGACACTTTTACAATTATTTTTCAGAAAGGGACAAAGGGATTTTTTTGCAAAAAGTGAGAGGAATATGGGACATTTCTTCGGTGCCCCCCCCCCCCTTTTTTTTCTCGTCTCTTGTGGTTTGCTTGCACAACACGTCGGTGTGATTGGCACATGCAGCGATAATAAGGTGAAACAAACGACACAGCAGTCCGCAATCTCATTGTACAGTAACAGTAGCTATATTTATTCACAAATGCACCATTATTTATGAAAGAGAGACACGTGTGAAACATTGTCGGATCCCCGGATAAACAATGCATCACTGAATGTCATTTATACCCAGTCTAAAATTACTTTGTGAGAGACGTTTCAGTGTGCCGTGTGGTAGGGGAATTTTTCAGTTCAATTAGATCCGCGATCTACATCCTCCGTCCCTTATTGGCTGGCTACCTGCAGTCGCTAAGCAATGAAACGACGCTACGGAGCTGCCAATACCAATGACTCAAAGTAACAATGTGCCCCCCACCCCAACCACTTCGCTTCCCAAGGCGAGGCGCCAACAAACAGCAACAATAGACATTAAGCAAACGACTCCTTTTATTTTTTTTTTTTTTTCTTATTGTAATCACACAACTGTCAGTGGCATGGACAGTTGGCAATGAAGTTGTAACGTAGCTCATTGTTGTTCTATTCCAAAATTTCTATTCAAAATTTCAAAACATTCGGTGAAGAACTTATGGAGATTTGTGGCTTCTCTCAATACCTCGCAAATGACGCACGAAAGTGGTACGAGGGTCGCGCGGCCTCATTTCGTAGATAACATTTTGAACATAACGCTGAACATGGCTGTATGTTGGACGGAGTTGTAAGAAGCGATAGAGGAATGTGAGGAAAAGTATTTTTTTTTTCTCGGCGTTCGCACTCACTGCAAGAAAAGCAGTATGGTATGGAGCAGTCCTTTTTTTTTTTCCTCTCATGTTTTTGTTTGCTGTGGGACACTTTACGCTGAAAAGGGACGTTTTGAATTCCTGGATGGGACTTTTGAGATTCAGAGACTGGCAACACTGAGTGCGGCTGTGTATTCATTGTTGTTGTTGTGGTCTTCAGTCCGGAGACTGGTTTGATGCAGCCCGTGATGCAGCTCTCAACAACACCCTATCCTGAGCAAGCCTCTTCATCTCCACATAAGAATGGCAACCTACATCTGTCTGAATCTGCTTACTGTAGCCCTCTCTTGGTCTTCCGCTGCGATTTTTACCCCACACACTTCCCCTTCAACGCTAAATTCACAATTCCTTGATGTCTAAGAATGTGTCCTACCAATCTATCCCTTCTTTTAGTCAAGGTATGCCAGAAATTTCTTTTCACCCCAATTCTGTTAAGTACCTCCTCATTAGTTATGCGATCCACCTAAACTTCAGCATTCTTCTGTAGCACCATATTTCAAAAGCCTCAATCCTCTTCCTGTCCGCACAGTTTATCGTCCATGTCTCACTCCCATACAAGGCAACACTCCATACAAATGCCTTCAGAAAGGACTTCCTTAGGCTTAAATCAATATTCGATGTTAACAAATTTCTCTTTTTCAAGAACGCTTTTCTACCCATTGCCATTCTGCATTTTATATCCTCTGTACTGCGACCATCATTTGTTATTTTACTGCCCAAGTAACAAAACTCATCCACCTCCTTTATTGATTCGCTACATAATCTAATTCCTTCAGCCTCACCTGATTTACTTACACTGCACTCCATTACCCTAGTTTTGCTCTTGTTAATGTTCATCTTATATGCACCTTTCAGCACACTGTCCATTCCGTTCAACTGCTCTTCCAGGTCCCTTGCTGTCTCTGACAGAATTACTATGTCGTCGGCAAAACGCAACGTTTTTAATTCTTCACCCTGAACTTTAATTCCTTCTCCAAATTTCTCCTTGCTTTCCTTTATAGCTTGCTCAATGTACAAATTGAATAACATTGGAGAAAGGCTACAACCCTGTGTTACTCCCTTTCCAACCACTGCATCCCTTTCATGTCCTTCAACTTTGAGAACCGCTGTCTGGTTTTTGTACAAGTTGTAAATAACCTTACGCTCCCTATATTTTACTCCTGCTTGCTTCAGAACTTTAAAGAGATCATTCCAATCAACATTGTCAAAAGCCTTCTCCAAATCTACAAAAGCTAGAAATGTAGGTTTGCCTTTTCTGAATCTATCTTCTAGGATAAGCCGTAAAGTGAGTATTGCCTCCCGTGTTCCTACATTTCTCCTGAACACAAACTGATCTTCCCTGAGTCGGCTTCTACCAGCTTTTCCGTCCTTCTGTAAATAATTCGTGTTAATATTTTGCAACCATGACTTATTAAACTGATGGTTCTGTAGTTTTCACACCTGACTGCACCTGCTTTCTTCGGGATGGGGATTATAACATTTTTCTTAAAGTCTGAGGGTCTGAGGGTACTTCACCTGTCTCATATATCTTACACACCAGGTGAAACAATTTTGTCTTGGCTGGTTCTCCCAGAGACTTCAGTAGCTCTGAGGGCATGTCATCTACTCCAGGGGCCTTGTTTCGACTTAGGTCTTTCAGTGCTCTGTCAAATTCATCTCTCAGTGTAGTATCTCCTATTTCATCCTCATCTACTTCTTCTCCCCCTTCTACAATATTGCCACCAAGTTCATTTCCTTCATAGAGCCTCTCTATATACTCTTTCCACCTTTCAGCTTTCCCATCTCTTTGCTGAGAACTGGTTTTCCATCAGCTTAGAACTGTTTTTCTTATCTCCAAATGTTTCTTTTATTTTCCTGTAGGCTGTATCTATTTTTCCCCTATTTATACATTCTTCTACATCCTTGCATTTGCCTTCTAGCCACTCCTGCTTAGCCAGTTTGCACTTCCTGTCAATCTCATTTCTTAGTCTCTGTACTCCATTTTGCCTGCTTCGTTTACTGCATTTTTATATTTTCTCCTTTCATCGATTAAATTTAGTATCTCCTGTAATATCCAAGGATTTTTATAGGTCTTGCCTTCCTACCTATTTTGTCCTCTGCTGCCTTCACTATTTCATCTCTCAATGCTACCCATTCCTCCTCTACTGTTTTATTTCCCCCCGTTTCTGCCAGTTGTTACCTAAAGCTCCCTCTGAAATTCTTAAGAACTTCAGGTTCCTTCAATTTATCCAGGTCCCATATCCTTATTTTCCTACCTTTTTGTAGTTTCTTCAATTTCAGCCTACAGTTCATAACCAACAAGTTATGGTCAGTGGTTCCGGAATCTATGTTTTACCATTATAAAATCTGATACCTTCCGGTGTCTTCTGGTCTCTTCCACGTATACAACCTTCTTTTGTGATTCTTAAACCAGGTGTTTGTTATAACTAAATTATGTTCTGTGCAAAATTCTACCAGGCGGCTTCCTCCTTCATTCCTTTTGCCCAGACCATATTCACCTACTATCTTCCCCTCCCTTCCTTGTCCTACTACCGAATTCCAGTCTCCCATAACAATTAAGTTTTCCTCTCCCTTAATTGTCTGAATAATTTCCTTTAGCTCCTCATATATTTCTTCGATTTCCTCATCATCGGCTGAGCTAGTTGGCATATAAACCTGTACTACTGTTGTCGGTGTTGGCTTCGTATCTATCTTGACAATGGTAATGCGATCGCTGTGCTGGTCATAGTAGTTTACCCGCATTCCTATTTTCTTATTCATTATCAATCCTTCTCCTGTGATACCCCCAACTGATTTTGTATTTATAATCCTGTACTCACCTGACCTAGCGTCTGCTAAATGGATAGGTATCGCGCAAATATGTATGCGTAGTCATAATTAGTGTCGTCCACTTCTGTCGAGAAGACAAACGGAAAGGATTGCTAAGACCGTTAGAAAGATGTAGCAAAATGCTATGGAGACAGCAGCAGTAGGAAATAGTGTAAGGACAATACATAATGTTGCGGACGATTTTAAGAAGGTTAATGGTTTTCAATGTAATTCTTTTGGTATTAGGACATAGTTTTTTTTTCGTCATTATTTATTTGGAATAGTTGTGTGTAATTTTAATAACTCTTACATATTAACTTCGATTGAATTTCTTTATTATTATTATAGATAAAAAAGACGCAATTAATCGCATAAAACAGTGATGACGTCATTCCGAAATATTGGGGCACGTGATTAGAATGGAAGCTATGCACCTCGCCACACACAAGCAGAAACACTATCCACTACCCCAAAGCAACATGATCGTTGTTCTTTTAGCAAAGGTCTGGATTACTAAATGAAATTACGAAATTGTTTTACGGCGATTATTCGTAAACAAGCAAATTTCTAGCTATCTGAATGTCTTATGAATATGAAATGTATTGTGTGTTCGCATGAGTTGTGAACACACTGCTGCACCGTTTGACCGTAAGACAACAGTTTTATATTCTTATTGTTCTTTTCGGTTGTTTTTCTGCATGAATTAATGATTTAATAGACGTTACATTTGTTTTATCCGCTGTATTACACTAAATTCAGTAACCGTGTTACATCTCAATTGAGCGTAGTTATACTGCTCGTGCGTCATTCGAAAAAACCAATAGCAGAAAACATTCGCAGCGCCCTCAGATAAAACGAGAATTGTAAAGTGATCGGGTAATATAGTCGCAGCCTCTGCAAAGGATAGACTTTTAATACTTACTGTTAAAAAGGTCGCTTCCTTCTCTGTAGGGAAACAAGCACTTTGGAGTTGATCGCCTCATCTGTGTAGCAGATTACAGTTCCACTAAAGCAGTATATTCTTGGAATTCGCAAAAGTAAGGCCTTAAAGAGATACCAGACTTTCAGTGGCTTCAGTATTTAACTATACGGTGAAATCCCTACATTATGATTTTACGTAAGTTAGGAATTTTCATCATTCTTGTTTAGAATTTCAATAATTTGTTAGCTAAGTACATGGCCATGTTATTTTTGTCGTCTGATCCCCAAAGAAGCGGTTTTTAAGCTCCATTTCAGCCCCCCGGTTGCAAACATCCAAAACAGTAAAAATCCGCCGATTTTTTGGTCCTCCATGTCAAACTGTTGTTCTGTGGTGTCAAGTGTTATTTGACCGAGTAAAACTGGAGAGATAAAAACAAGCTGACAACTAGACGAGTATCGTCTGTCGCGGCACATGGCATAATTACAAGTTTCTAAACAGTGGCGTAGCTATCATAGGGCTAGGCGGGGCAGTGCCCCGGGGGCCCCGAGATCAAGGGGCCCCTCGGCCTCCGTTCGGAAAAAAGTTACAGTAGAGCGTCGTTTCCTAATTTTTATATTTTTATTTATTTATTTTTTTACCTTCCCGCCCTACCGTCCATCAATTCCCCCTCCCGTCAAACTAAGCTTCCCACAGTAGCCGCACTGGACCACAAGGTGACGGAACATTGCTTTAGTGGGGCCTGCTGACAGGCCAGGCCGACAGTCACTGAGTACAACAATCGGCACACTACAGTCGGCAGAAGTAGCTGCAGCATCAAAGCTGCTCACAGCAACAGCTGCGCCTTCCTAGTGTTGCGCCGTGCAATGTGAAGGATCGCGCGACTCCAAATACTGTATGAATACATTTACTGTACAGTACTTCTTATTGGCAAGTACAAGTGTACAGTTCGATTATACGAATAATCGGTTTTCCGAACATCAATGTCCCCCAATTACACTTAGGATAATCGACGTTCTACTGTACATAATATTTTAGCTGAATGAAGGATTTTCGACTTTAACGTTTTGAACACTACCAACAAACTTGAAACGCACGAAGTGAAATCCAAAAATTATTCCCATCTCAGAACATAAACATAAAAAGGTATTGCTTGTCCGCTAAGATTACTAGCTTCTGCCTGCGACTTCATTCACATAGTATGGAGCAACTTCGAAAACTATTCCATGGTCGTTTTATCTGTATGTCCTACTCAGGTCCAACTCTATCCCTCTCCAAAATTTCATCTAAATCCACCCAGTAGTTTCTGCTTAAAAGCATAATTAACTTTCACAGTTATAATTATATTAGAGAGTACGATTAAATATTATCTGCTGCGTGACACACAGTAATTTACTTAAGAGTATTTAGGTTTGCCTTATTATGTCTTCCAGTAAGCGGTAAGGACCTGATAAAGTAGTATTGCATCTGTATAGTTCATAGGAGCCGATTACGGGTATGCTCGGTCGCTCATGCATACCCCAAAATTTGAGTGGGTATGCTCGGAAAATTTTGGTATTATTTTTTTCTTTACGTTACATTTCTTGATTGAAATTAAATTCGACTCTCTCATTTCATTGATGGGCGGCTGGCTTTTCTAATACACTGCTGTAAAAACATTATCAAACAACAGGTAATTGAATTCGTGTTGTTGTTGTGGTCTTCAGTCCAGAGACTGGTTTGATGCAGCTCTCCACCCTACTCTA
Source organism: Locusta migratoria (assembly GCA_026315105.1). NCBI lineage: Eukaryota > Metazoa > Arthropoda > Insecta > Orthoptera > Acrididae > Locusta > Locusta migratoria. The sequence goes on along the minus strand of CM048745.1, from coordinate 692,416,285 downwards.
TCCTGAGCAAGCCTTTTCATCTCCTCATAAGAACGACAACCCACATCCACTTGAATCTGCTTACTATACGCGTCTCTTGGTCTCCCTCTGCGATTTTTACCCCACACACTCCCCTCCAACGCTAAATTCACAATTCCTTGATGTCTAAGAATGTGTCCTACCAATCTATCCCTTCTTGTAGTCAAGGTACGCCAGAAATTTCTTTTCTCCCCAATTCGGTTCAGTACCTCCTCATTAGTTACGCGATCCACCCACCTAATCTTCAGCATTCTTCTGTAGCACCACATTTCAAAAGCCTCTATCCTCTTTCTGTCCACACTGCTTATCGTCCATGTTTCACTCCCATACAAGGCAACACTCCATACAAATGCCTTCAGAAAGGACTTCCTTAGGCTTAAATCAATATTCGATGTTAACAAATTTCTCTTTTTCAAAAACGCCTTTCTACCCATTGCCATTCTGCATTTTATATCATCTGTACTGCGACGATCATTTGTTATTTTACTGCCCAAGTAACAAAACTCATCCACCTCCTTTATTGATTCGCTACATAATCTAATTCCTTCAGCCTCACCTGATTTACTTACACTGCACTCCATTACCCTAGTTTTGCTCTTGTTAATGTTCATCTTATATGCACCTTTCAGCACACTGTCCATTCCGTTCAACTGCTCTTCCAGGTCCCTTGCTGTCTCTGACAGAATTACTATGTCGTCGGCAAAACGCAACGTTTTTAATTCTTCACCCTGAACTTTAATTCCTTCTCCAAATTTCTCCTTGCTTTCCTTTATAGCTTGCTCAATGTACAAATTGAATAACATTGGAGAAAGGCTACAACCCTGTGTTACTCCCTTTCCAACCACTGCATCCCTTTCATGCCCTTCAACTTTGAGAACCGCTGTCTGGTTTTTGTACAAGTTGTAAATAACCTTACGCTCCCTATATTTTACTCCTGCTTGCTTCAGAACTTGAAAGAGTTTATTCCAATCAACATTGTCAAAAGCCTTCTCCAAATCTACAAAAGCTAGAAATGTAGGTTTGCCTTTTCTTAATCTATCTTCTAGGATAAGCCGTAAAGTGAGTATTGCCTCCCGTGTTCCTACATTTCTCCTGAACCCAAACTGATCTTCCCCGAGGTCTGCTTCTACCAGCTGTTCCATCCTTCTGTATATCCTTCTGTATATAATTGAATTCGTAGGCATTAAAATTCATGTTGACATGTGAGTGAAGCGATCATTGTCTAGATAGTCCGAATGTTGCTGCTTGTAAGTTCAATATCGTAAACTGAAGGCGGTAACCTTTAATTGTTGTATTAAATAACAAGAAATGAAGTGGGTTTGGTACGATACGATGAAAATGTGTATATTACTAATTTAACGTTTATGTATTCTCTTACAAGTCAATTGTCTTCAAGGAATCGTGTAAGTGTCAAGTCGTGATATTTTTCATCCTGTTTACTGAATTGGTGTATGATGTAAGAATGGGTTGTAAATCTATTGGTATCGACAGACATGGTATGACAGCAGAAGTGGTAATACTTCGTAATACTGAATAGAAAATAAATCTGCAGAAGAAAGAAGGCAGGAAGACCATCCGATGTTAGTTTTTGCGATAATGAACACAGTATTCACAATACAGGTACATCATTATCTGATATGTATGTCTAAGAAGATGAAAACTCTAAAAATGATTTCTGTACTTTTTTTTTCTCCTATGGGAAACGCCACACAGCATACCCCAAGAAGTCGGCGCCTGTGGTATAGTTTTAGTTCAGAGAGGGCCCCAACGTCATTTTTGCCCCGGGGCCCTTGGTGTAGTAGCTACGCCACTGTTTCTACATAGTGTCTCCAGTTACCTACACAAGTAAAAATATTGCGTATTGAAGGTGAAAAAAAAAGACTGTCGTAGAAGTGTATTCTGTCCTCTCTAATCCTCTGTCTAGTCTACAAGAGAGAGCTAAAAATAACTACGTTCCCCTAAAAGTAAGGGATGTCATCTCTAAATGTGACAATGACCAGTTGTTTACATGTTCAGAAAAGACATGAACGCTTTTTATACTGTATGTAGTGATTACATTAGTAATTGGATGAGGCAATATGAGGAATTAACTGTATTCAATTGGTTAACTCTAAACAAGGCAGTTGATTGGGAAAGTGTGAAAAATATTGTTGCCTACTTGATAAACAGAAAAGTTTTTGTGAATGACATTGAATTGTTTGATGGGGTACTTCGCCTAAAAACGTTTCTGTGTGAACAGTTCAAATCCGAAACTGGGCCAATATTTTTGGAAAAACTGTATCTGATGGATGGTGTGAGTTCATGTATCATCGTTCAAGAGATGAATCTTCAGAACTTTTAAAAATTATTCAATACTTTTTCGCAATCCCTGCCCAAAATGCCACTGTGGAAAGGATACTTTCATTATTAAATATACAATGGGCTGAAGAAAGAAATCGAATGTCTGTACAATGTGTAAGGGGTTTGTTGATCGTCAGTTACAACTACAAAGATATCACTTGCTCTCAGTTCTATGACAATATCAAAACAAAGAATTACTTAAGAAAATTCAAGGAAGTCAGAATATGATTTTGTAAAAAAATAAGCTGTTATGGTTGAAATAAAGATGATCTGTAATACTCCTCGCCCCTCTTGGTTTTTCCTTTGAAAATTTTGTTAAAAAAAAAAAAAAAAACCTATTGTGGTCGAAATAAAGATTGGCTGTAATTCCCCCGGTATTTTATTTTGAAAATTTGGTAACCCTACCCACACAAGCCAAGCCAAAACTAATTGTGTACGGCACGCTATATCATACTGCTTCCAAGTCAACTTCACAACTTACATTAAATAAAAAAGAAAGAAAAACCACAGATGTCATCTGATTATTTCAAAATTCGCTAGCAGTGGGAGTTGTTTTAAGCTGGTACTGCATTTGGTGAAAGGGTGATTTATTAAAAACTTCTGTTTCTTAAGTACGTTTCAAAAAGTGTTATGGAATATGCTCAAGGTGTCAAACATGACGTAATATTATCACAGTCTGTATAAACGTATTTAAAATCTGACATGCAACTACAATATCAGCATTCATCTTACTTTCTTCAGGAATAAAAAGGTGGTGAAATTCTGAAAATGAAACAACGAAATGCAATGCATGTAGTAAGGCACAATTAAACCCTGCACTTCATCGAAAGAACTGCTGTAATAGAGTAGTTCAAATTGTTTTAAAAAGTGGTATTTATCAAATTTAATTCGAGGTTATTGCGAAACATAATTCCTTGGGAGGAGTAAGCTACGTATCAAAATGAGTGGAGCACGATGCTCTAAGAGCTGGAACAAATAAAAGTAGGACAGAAGACGACGGTGATCGGAATAACGTAACGTAGAAACAGGATGTAAAAATTGTCAGACTCTACATTTCAAAATAGGAGAATGCGAAAATATTTATGAACTATAAATAAAGATAGAAAATTAAAAATAAAATATCGCTGATGTTAGATATGTTACTTCAAAAGTAAACGAGTAAGCCTACTCTGCTCGCCTAAATATCTTTCCTAGTTTCAGAATTACTGGCACAATGAGTCAAGTGATGTTAGTCCTCCTTCACATCCTCAAAATGTTCCACACTGCGTTTGAGAAAGCTGGCCACCTTATACATACAGTAGTTTGTTGTTTACAGATTTATTCTTATGGCGAATACATTTTATCAGTTTAAGTGACATGTTTATGGACTCGATTCCTATTAAATGATTTCTGTTCTAGCGGTCAAGTTTTGTTAGTAAATTCCATTAGGGCCTACTTGTTTCACAATGTCTGATCAGCACAATTTCCTCTTAAGTAAATGCTTACGCTAGCTACTGTAAAATTCTTTTACTACTCAAAAGTTTAATTCCAATTATTGATGCGTATATTAACGCAAGCGAAGTGTCATTACTCATTTGTTACTTTTCAGTCGAGATGCTGCTTCCACTTCCTGAATTTGCAATAGTACTTGAATATACAGGATGAATGTAAGTCAGACTTGCAGTCCTGATGGAGGTATGCAGCCATTATAACAAGTTTACACCAGTAATAGCAGTTCCTTGGGTGAACAGTTACGGGAAAACCAACACCATTTGAAAACTATTGACGATAGTATGTCTGTTCTACATTTTGCTAATAAGGGTACTGTTTTGCCGGCCGCGGTGGCCGAGGAGACTGAGGCGCTCCAGTCACGGCCACTACGGTCGGGGGTTCGAATCCCCCCTCGGGCATGGATATTTGTGCCGTCCTTAGTCTTAGTTAGTTCATAAATAGTTTGTAAGTTTAGGGACTGATGACCCCGTAGTTAAGTCCCATAGACTATACAAACATTTGAACATTTTTTGGTACTGTTTTGGACATTTTAGGAGAGGTTTAAGTGTATGCAAATTTTCAAAAGGAGCCTCATCTGGTAATTAATGAACAGCTCACAGGAAAGCGAACACGGTTTTTCGATTTTTTAAATGACATTCTAGTACACAAAGTTAGTTAAATTAATTGTGGCTCTATGATTTGTTCACCTTGATAGATATGCATTTCACATGTCATACGGTTTTTGTATTCTTTCAATACATTTTTGTATATTTTCCGTTATAATCTTATTTACCAGAACGTATGGTGCTGCCCTCTGGCACAATTTCTTTCCTGCTTACCTTTGACGTACTTGTTGCATACGTGAACAGACTCTACGCTTAACGTTCCACGTTGTACTTCATGTTCAGTCATAAACTGTTGCACACGGGCTACAACGGCCTGTGTTTGCTTTTCATTTATGACCAGAGGTAAGTCCTAAGCTTGGTTTAATCTCTTTCACTTTTATAGTTTAAGAAAACCATGTTCAACAATGTAATTTTACTTAAATTTGTATTTTATCTAAATTGTCTGATGAGCATCGCCTGAAACGTGCAAGTGGAATAAAGATTTCTCACCATTTGTACTTCATCATTACTGCAGCCCAACAGCTTTTTTAAAGTCATTTTCATAATACACGATGAACCCGAACATTCTACTGATAAAATTTATGAAGAATTTCTGAATATTTTGATAAAAGGGACTAATATTTCCGGTGGCTCGTACAAAATTATTGTTTTTCGTTTTTTTTTATTAACTTACCCCCATGCATCTTCGTATTGCACTTAAAATATCTATGTCACAGTGAAAAAGTCGACACTACGCGATATCTGACTTGTTTGAAAATAAACTTGTTCCATTCACTCATGGTATTTGCTAACTGAAAGTCCCCTCACAAATGCCACCAGTAATGGTCGGTTGTGGCTGAGGTTTAGTATTCCGACAGTGTTAGTTAGCTGCATGTTAACAAGCATAAGTGGGTTCGCTGACTGTAATGGAAGAGCAGAACAACCATACATTGCCGAGCGTTGGAAACCCCATCTAGTACTGTTCCATCCAAGAGGTATTAAATTATTGTGTGTGTTATGTAGAAAATGTCCGTGACTGCATATTATGGGAATTTTCACTGCTGTGAAGGCATTTTCACTGCTCAGTGGTAACTGATGTAACAGTACGTCATAGGCTAATCGTTACACACGGTAGGTCTACACAGACACGCTTCAACGGCACTCATTTTTATATAGTGATAGTAAATGAAAGAATCCTTGTAAGCATAGACATACCAAGAAAATACATCAGTCAAATCAATACCCTGCTTTGTGTTGCTGTGTCTATGTGCAGAGAGAGAGAGAGAGAGAGAGAGAGAAAATGTTTTCTCGGAAAATCATTTGTTGTAAAGCCAGTCGAATTACTAAATTTTTTACCTTCTTTTTTCTCCTTAATCACACAGATCAGATGGTTTCCCGACACTGGAACATGCGACATATAATTGGCCTTGAGGAAAGTAATCGTTTTCTACATTTTGTCCATCTATTCGCCATCTCCTCTCTTTGTTCCTCTCCTTCTCCCCCTCAATATACTTTCTCTCTCCTTCTCCCTCTATTCATGCCATGTCTGTGTCCTCTTCTTTCCCGTCCTTCTGCCTTTCATCTCCTCTGGCCGTTTCCTCTTCCAATAAGTACCGTTACTTACAGGCTTCGTTAACACGATGTTTTAATTTCCACTGTTTTCAATACCAGCGGCCAAGCATGTGTCACTATAGTTACCCGGTACGTGTCTTACTGCTGTTGTTGTTATGGTCTTCAGTCCGGAGACTGGTTTGATGCAGCTCTCCACAATACCCTATCCTGAGCAAGCCTTTTCATCTCCTCATAAGAACGGCAACCCACATCCACTTGAATCTGTTTACTATACGCGTCTCTTGGTCTCCCTCTGTGATTTTTACCCCACACACTTCCCTCCAATGCTAAATTTACGATTCCTCGATGTCTAAGAATGTGTCCTACCAAGTGATCCCTTCTTTTAGTCAGGGTATGCCAAAAATTCCTTATCTAACCAATTCTGTTCAGTACCTCTTCATTAGTTATGCGATCTACCCACCTAATCTTCAGCATTCTTCTGTAGCAGCACATTTCAAAAGCCTCTATCCTCTTCCTGTCCGCACAACTTATCGTCCATGTTTCACTCCCATACAAGGCAACACTCCACACAAATGCCTTCAGAAAAGACTTTCTTACACTTAAATTAATATTCGATGTTAGCAAATTTCTCTTTTTCAAAAATGCTTTTCTTCCCATTGCCATTCTGCATTTTATTTCCTCTGTACTGCGACCATCATTTGTTATTTTACTGCCCAAGTAACAAAACTCATCTACCTCCTTTATTGCTTCGTTAACTAATCTAATTCCTTCAGCATCACCCGATTTTCTTAGACTGCACTCCATTACCCTAGTTTTGCTCTTGTTAATGTACATCTTATAAGCACCTTTCAGCACACTGTCCATTCCGTTAAATTGCTCTTCCAGGTCCTTTGCTGTATCTGACAAAATTACTGTGTCATCGGCAAAACGCAATGTTTTTAATTCTTCCCCCTGAACTTTAATTCCTTCACCAAATTTCTCCTTGCTTTCCTTTATAGTTTGCTCAATGTACAAATTGAATAACATTGGAGAAAGGCTACAACCCTGTCTTACTCCCTTCCCAACTGATGCTTCTCTTTCATGCCCTTAGAGTCTAATAACTGCGGTCTGGCTTTTGTACAAGTTGTAAATAACTCTCCTTTCCCTGTATTTTACCCCTGCTGACTTCAGAATTTGAAATAGTGTGTTCCAGTCAACATTGTCAAAAGCTTTCTCCAAATCTACAAAAACTAAAAATGTAGGTTTGCCTTTCCTTAATCTATCTTCTAAGATAAGACGTAAAGTGAGTATTGCCTCCCGGGTTCCTACGTTCCTCCTGAATCCAAACTGATCTTCCCCGAGGTCAGCTTCTACCAGCTTTTCCATTCTCCTGTAGATAATTCATGTTAAAATTTTGCAACCATGACTTATCAAACTGATGGTTCTGTAATTTTCACACCTGTCTGCGCCTGCTGAAGGACCATTTAAACACGGATGTCCCTAGATTGTATTGGGATGTTACAAAACGCTGTTACTTTTATGTGTCGTCTTTCCCAAAGCACCTGACCTGTACACAGGTCATCAGTTGGTAGCACTTCAGTTATCGAAATGTTCATATGTTTGTATAGTTTATGGGACTTAACTACGGGGTCATCAGTCCCTGAACTTACAAACTACTTATGAACTAACTAATTCTAAGGACGGCACAAATATCCATGCCCGTAGTGGCCGTGCAGACCGTGACTGGAGCGCCTCAGTCCCCTCGGCCATCGCGGCCGGCTCAGTTATCTTTATTCACGTATTGCGTAATATACGAGTATGATCTTTAGATATAAGGCAGAGTGTCCGTGCGTTTGTGTGTACATATTGCATACAAATCTACAGTTTTGTTCCAATCTGTACGAAATTTTACACACGTAAGCTTCAATCTATGACGACGGTCGCCGTAGTTGTAAGGATCACATACAAAACATAGTTCACGAGATATGTAGTCATAAACAATGAGATGTGCGAAAAACTACTGCATCAAATGACAATCTTGCTCATTTTCTCCCAAACAACTGGACCGATTTCAACCAAATTTGGTAAACTTATTCCTTACCGTGACGCAACAATTGCTGTAGGAGTAAGAACCACATACGGCACATGCTTCAGGAGATATAACGTCATAAACAATGGGAGTCGTAAAAATTGCCAAATCATGCGACTAGACATTATACATCCACTATATTAGAATGAGAGTACTTAGCGACTTGCAACAAAATTTAAACTTAATTTCAAAACTTTGTTATATTTTTTCTCGCTGACACCCACATCAAAGTGAAGAAAGGAAAAAAAAAAATCTTGCTTACTACTTTTTCGATGTTCGTGGAGTAAAACTACGGTATCCGGTATGACGTTACAATTTATAATGTTTACACTACAAACTGTGCTCGCCAGAAATTCTACAAACAGTATACACACATACTGCTTGCTGAATGTACCTCCGAAATTGTATCACAGTACGAGATGTAGTTCATGAGACATGAGGACACAAACAGTTGTTCATGGAAAAATCGCCCCATCACGCATCAGCTTTTAATCTATTACTTCTGTACTACTAACTAGGGATGGGCTAAACTGCGATTTTTCGATATCAGTGATTTCTGTGACTGCTACTTTTATATATCTGTGATTCTTAGTTGCGATTTGTCACTGTTTACAATCGCACTGTACAAATCCTCCACATGTATCCCTCCGCACTCAAACTGCGATTTCGGTGACTCTGAATGCTACTTCTGCGATTTCTGCTACTGATATTGCTACTTTGCTACTTCTGCGATTTCTGCTACTGATATTGCTACTTTGCTACTTCTGCGATTTCTGCTACTTCCGTGACTTATGCGATGTGTGGCAAATGCAATATATATATCATCCATAACAGATCCTCTTCCTACATGGAAATATATACAAAAAAAGAATATTGATGCTCAGTTTACGTGTGATGTTGGGATTATTTACACATCGACAAATGTCAATTAGTTTTATAAAAGCAATTTCAGTGTGTAATGTATAGTTAAAAGTGAGGTTATTCGCAAGTAATGTGTAACCGAAATCGGCAAGTAGGCCTATAGTCTACCTTAACAGAAACATTTGGTAGATTAGGCACACAGCAACTATAACAGTGCAAGGAAAGTGCTATGTTCTTGCCTGTAGAATGAATGAATAGATTTTTTTAATATTGTGTGATATAAGTCACTTACCAATTTGAAAGAGATAAGTAAATGTGAAATACAACGTGAGTGACTTCTGAAAATTCCATTTTCTCTTTAAAACCTTTCGGTATCACTATAGATAAGAGCTTGCGTTATATTTTACTAATCGACGTGCCGACCTAGTGTGCTAATGTTGGCAACTAAAGCTTCATTTTATAAGAATTTTTAACTTACTGACTGTAAAGGGTTACACACAAGAAATCTTACAACCACAGATTAAGAATAACATTAATTATTTATTTTATGATAAACAAAATATTATTTCAATCATTCGGTATGATTTCGATTTCTGGGATCATTCATCGGTCGTTGCCAACATAAGCACACTATGCCACCACTGCAGTAAACAAAAGTTTTAATAATACTGAAGGAGCCGATACCACCCATCTGCTTTCACTCATGTCCTGAAGGAGCCGATACCACCCATCTGCTTTCACTCATGTCAACACAGGACGGAATGTACGAAAAGGAAAAAGACGGAAAACAACATTCCTAAACCTAAAACAAATCTGATAAAATAAAACTTTCCATTACGCGAAAAACTTGTTTATTTTCAAGTGTAATATTTTTATAGAATCCTCGAAGGTACAAGTTTACTCCTATATAGCAGTACTTAACACAGTCCACATTGAAAATGGAGTTGGCCTACTGTTAAACATTTCGTAAAATTACCTGTATTTAGTTGACCACTTGATACCACCCCCTTGGAATATTTAATTTATGTACGATGAATAACGCAAGCAAAAATATTCGTCGAAACCAGATTTGCAATGTAACATAAGTACTCTGAATTCTCATAATAGTTGTAGGTTCTATGACGAAAAATTATTTTAAACAGGGATCAAGTCCGTAAGACAATATTTATTTGGCATTCATATTTGTTGTCTTTACCAACTATAACCTAAAAACATACATGCCAGGCTTTGCTTCACAAATGTAAATGCTGCCGCCAGGTAAAATAGTGCCACAAAGTGTAAACATTTTCACAAAGAAAATTATCTTCTTGCTCATTAATTCGACAACATCCCTAAACAACACACGAGTGAAAGTACGACAGTTGGTCAACAAGTAGCATAAGGCGAAATATTAAATGCTATTCTCAATTGCTACTTGCGACTCTTAATCGCGACTTTTCACTGAAATCGCAGTTTGGACCAGTGAGGACGTTCGAGCTCACTGGTTTGAGCCGATGGCGTTCGACCAACACATACACAAAAAGCCACACATACACGACGCAGACAGCGGGAAGCTAGAAGTACCAATTTCGGCCAACAGATGGCAGCCGGCAATGTCTAAACTGCGCCTCTTAGTTGCTACTTGTGACTCTTAAACGCGATTTATCACTGAAATCGCAGGGAGACTCTATAGCCTGCCCAATGCAAAGATATTAGTACAAACTTCGACCCAAGGACTCCTTGCTTCGACCAACAGATGAGTGCGTCTCATTGCAGCCGGGCTCCGCACCGAAGCCGGATGCTGATTGGCTAACGTTCATGACGTCATAGAGCCTTACGAGAATGAAACTGCTGCCATCTGTTGACAGTAAACCCAAACGTGTCCTCTGCAACAAGTGACGTCACTCACTTGTAGTTGTAATCGTCGGTTGCGCTTCCAGGTGCGAGAGTGGACGCCATTTTTTTTACATTCAGTTCTAGCAGTGTATTATTGTTAATTTCGGAGAAGAATGTGAAAGCTAAGAAGTTGCAGTTAACTGATCGGTAAGTGTTACTTAACAACTCGTAGAAGTAGTTGTTGCAATTCTTTAACAATAAAAAGTATTTTTAAGTTTCCGTCATTGGTTACAGGTTATGTCGGAATTTCTTTAAAAAACAAATACTCTTGTAAATTATTTATATTTACATAATATCACCACTTTTGAACGCTTGTTTCAGATACTAAAAATTCCAAGCCGCTGTTGTGTGACCAAGAACTAAAGACAAAGTAGACGCGAAAAACACACCTGGCTGAAGCCTGCAATACAATGCATTTAATTAAAAGAGTGCTCAGTAAATCAGACCAGTTTATAGGCGATGGAGAAGTAGAACGTTTTTACGTTATCCACAATGAGTACCAGATGCAGTGTCATTGAATTTCCATAATTTTCAACTATGGGCCTACTTGAGACAAGCCAGTGTTTCTTGTAGAAAGTGATCATTTGGAACAAAAAAAAAAGTGCGGTGAAATTACTATGAAGAGCCAAACGCTATTACTAAACAATTGATGCTGCAGTGTTTTATTGATAGTTGTTATGTAGTACCGTACCTAAATTTTACCATTACATATATTAGTAACAGTTCACAGTGCTACAATTGCCTTCGCTGGCTTTAAAAAAGTATAAAATTCGCAAATATAAAGTGTCCAACGAAACTGCCAATCACATGTGTGAATGTTTGAATATGTTAAATCAATAGATTCCTCTTTCCCCAAAACAAAGAGTTTTATGGTTCAAGGTATAGGCCTATGACGATTTGTCATAGGTTTTTTAGATGACTGACATCCACAGCTGTAATTTATAGTTGAAGAAGTGCCACATAGAGTAAATGTTGTACTGTTACTTATCAGTAATAAAACGTGTGTAAATGACATGTCTGTTTCATTTATTCTCACCCACATCACCCTAAGAAAAGAATTTCATTGTTTAGTTTGAGGAATCTTCCAAATAAAAAAAGAAAATTCCAGTTTGTGTGTGTGAGTGTTTTAGAGAGAGAGAGGTCAGGGCCTATTATGCATGTGTGTTTATTTTTTTCTTTCCTTAAAAAAAGGAACTGGTGTATATTTTCATTTGTTATATCACGATCGCAGAATTTGACATAAAACTTGTGTTGCAAAGTAAAACATGATCTGTAAGAGTGAATCATCCAGTGCTGTAACAACCTAGGTTGTACCTTTTGCCTAAAGAGTAAGACTAATGCACATATTAGCTACTTCAACTAGCTTACTTAATATAGGCTTGTTCAGTGTGAGTGGATAGTGCACAATAAGCTGCCTGTGGACTACTAGCCAAGTAAATAAAATACCACAAATAGCCTTAGCTACTTTATTTCACTTAGTAGCGCATATAAATACAGAATGGCTCATCTGAAAGTGACAATACCCCTGTCGGCTTTGGCATGGTGCCAAAGCTGATGGGTGGTATCCTGGTCTTCAGTTATGCCTATACAACTACTTAACCATAATTCTGAAGATAGTATTCCTATCAGGATATGTGTTTACACATTGATTACCTCAGGCTTGCAGCATGAAAGGTTAGGTATGAGACTAAGGTAGTTGCTAGTGGCCACATAGCACTTAACAGGGTAGTGCATTTGTGCGTGATGGTTATAGTGAAATGCAGTTATATTGTTTTGATTTATTAATTAAATGGCCAAAAGATAAGGATCTATTAGGTCTAGGAATCATCACAAAACAGATAAATATATTGTAATTATCTCAAATTACTCATTATTTGCAATCACAATGACTCCATTTTTCGCTTTATAGCTTGTCTAAAATTTCCGCTTGTAGAAATCCTTGAAAACCAATTTTTTAAAGCTATGCAAAAAGGCACTGTAAAGGCATATATTAATGAAATATATCTGGTAAAGTTTTAAACATGGCTGCAATTCAGCAACGGTGGAACAACAATCCAAGAGTCAACACAGTTTCAGCCGACCAGTTGCATAAAATAGTTCACATCCATAAACCTTTACCCAGGTTTCGGCAAAATTAATTTTGCCTTCTTCAGAAGGATACAATAAAGCTCACATTAAAAAAGTTGTTAAAATGTGGCTGACTCCAGCAGTCACTGACTGCTCACTTGACCTGTGGGTGGACATGCTCCAAAATTTTATAATGTGACTTTGTTTAAAATTTTATTCTATTGACATGGAGTCAGCCACATTTTAACAATTTTTTTAATGTGAGCTTTATTGTATCCTTCTGAAGAAGGCAAAATTAATTTTGCCGAAACCTGGGTAAAAGTTTATAGATGTAAAATATTTTATGCAACTGGTCCGCTGAATCTGTGTTGACTCTTGGATATCTGGTAAATTATACAAATAACTTTATACATTTCAGTAGCTTATATTGGACAAGTACCATTTTCCCCACCCAGTGAGCAATGCACAATGAAATTAGTAATTTTCAAGTGAAAGTGTCATTCCGACACATGACATCATGTGCAAACTTATATTGTTCAAAAATTACACTAAAGAAAATGTTCTCTGTATGTAAATTTTCTACTGTTCTTAAAACTTTAAAACCAGGAAAGGCATCCTGGAAGTAATGAAATCCATTCTGAATTTCTCCCACATAGTAGCAACTAGACAAAAAGATGATTGGTAGATTTCTTGTCTGCATCTCACAATCTCACAGGTGGTTCTCGGTAACTTAGTTGAGTGCTAGACTATGAATCCAAAGGCTGCAGGTTTGATCCCTGCTCAGTTCTAAGATTTTTATATGCCACTTCACTTCTTTCACCTTCGGCAAAAATGCTGAGTAGCATCATGATTTGGAGCTCAGGTAAACTATAAGTTCCCCTTTAACTGACTGGGTAACACAATTCAAAGATTGGAGGAATGCAATGGCACACCAAGTCCAACAGGACCATGCCTAGTAAACCACTGTGGTATTCATACCAGTATTCAGAGTTTTGACTTCTTTACCTTTTACCAGTCCCTCATCAAATAAATCAATAAGAAATCCTAGCAGTACCCAAACCCAACATGGCATCATGTCAGCCAAAGAGCTATGATGTTCTGAAGAGTGCCCATATTATAATTTCGGTAATTGTGAAGAACGCTTGCACGGACTCCCATTTCGATAAATCTCGAAAGTGCGACTACACTTCGATATATGATCGATTTTGATATGTTCCAAGCAGGTGGGAGAATCTGATTTGTTGATGTACGAAACAGTGATCAGTTTAAGAGAAAGTTAGGTTAGGTATAGGTTGAACAAGTTTTTTTTTTTTTTTTTAGTATGTGAGGGCACGTACCGTCCGAATCTGCGGTTCGGGACGGTAGAATTGCGAAGTCTGTTGCCCACGTTATTAGCTTGGCGCATATGTTGGCAAGTTTGAGTGTTTCTGAACCGGAGATTCAGGCGCTACACGCCCTCACATACTAAGAAAAAAAAAATAATAATTCTTGTTTAACCTACATCTAACCTAACTTCCACTTAAAATGATCACTGTTTCGCACATCAACAAATCCCATTCTCTAGCCTGCTTGGAACATATCAAAATGCACCATATATCAAATTGTGGCCACGCGTTCGAGATTTACCGAAACGTGCGCACATGCAAGCTTTCTTCACAATTACCTAATTTCTAAGGAAAGCCAAACCAGGGAGAAAAGTATTTGTAAGTTTGCAAGGCAAGCAATTACTTTTAAGTAGTCATAATGAAGTTCAAGTACCAACCTGTTACAAACTTAGTTCTTTTATTACAATACATACTTTAAAACAGTGTCCCCTTGTCATTTGGAATGGGTGCCCTTGGTAGTTTTCAATATTTTTATTGAAATTACATTCAAAACCAAGATTTTGTAATTTAAAACAGTGCAATGCATTAATCACTGTGGGTATTGTTTCTTATATGGCATTACTGATGGGTGACAGAGTTACAATACTTATCACAAACTTACACCATAACTAATGAGAATGTACTTAAGAAAAGTAGTCTTCCTTGCACACAAAACATGCGACACTGCTCATAGAAGTTGAAAGCTAGTATGCTGTTTGTAATTTTTCCAACTACTGTACTTTAATATTTCATCTCATTTTATTTGATACTCAACATGTATAGAACATTGTCTAATACTATGAAATTCTGTTCAAATTTTAAAATGTTTGGAAATTATATATCAGATTAGATATGGTAGCAAAACTGTTTATTTTAGTGATTTTCAGATATTGTTGGATTAGCGCAGTTACCAGTATCTTTGAAATAGTTGTTTGGTCACTTGTGAGAGCAGCAAAATTGGTTGTAGTACAGCATGATTTTTAAAGTACAATATTTGAAAGTAAAACAGTGTTATTAGCTAATAAACAAACAAGCTGTTCTGCCATTTTAGTTTCCGATCATTGCATGCTGGCATTATCAACATAGACAGTCCTCTCTCGAACTTTGGAAAATTTTCAGTGCCTAATTGTGACAAGGCTAATATTTTGGAAGAAATCAAAGACCTAAAATAGATTATAGGAATTTGTAGGCCACAAAAATTTAAAATGCTGCAGAAATGTAGACAGAAGTAATGCATGGCATGAAGACATAAAAATGCACATCCCTGTTTACACAATTTCTGATCTTAATTTGTAATTGTTTTAAGAATGTATTGCAAATGCTGTCAATTTTATTGAAATCTTGCACAAAGACAAAAATACAGTAAATGGTAATTAATTGCATTTTATTCAGTATAATTTATGACTACATGTTAATATTCCAGATGATTTACAACTTGCGTCGAGTTTATATTCAAAACATACATACATACAAGAGACACTATTAAATCCTAAGTATGATACCATAATTAGTGAAAATTTTTATTCATTTTCAGCTCTGAAATACACATGAGAGTACAATGCCAAACTCTGCTAGAACACATCATCCTTCAAAGGCGAAACAAATTGTTACTTCTGTTCCATACATAACAATGATGTGCAAAAATAATATGATTCTTCATGTGCATTCCTTGGAAAGTAATCAGAACAGAAAAAAAGCTTACATGAAAAATCAGATGGCTGAAAGGAATAATACACAATACATTCTGTCATACTAGAAAATAAACTAGAAGACAAATCTTCACAGGCTACATCAATTATAACAGTAATCAACAAATTCTCAAGTTCTATAAATCATTTAGAATAACATTTAGGGAAACCCTACATGTTTAATAATTCTGTTACTATCTGTTAGATCCTTCAGTACCATGATAAGTCAACAGATTTGGCTGTAGTTACTTTAGGTTTATTTTTGCCCTTGGAAGCAGGCCTCAGGGTCTAACAAGCCAGATGGATTTTTTTTAGATACTTTTCTGTCTTACCATAATTCTAACTTAGTAACAATTTTATTTTACTAGTATCTTAATGCTGGTAAGATTTCCTCTTTTTTTCCCTGCAAAGCAAATCCCTAACAACCATGACTAAATACACTGATTTTGTAGGAAACAGCAATTGATCAGGATATGCTGCAAGTGAAGGTAAATTAGTGAAGGAAAAAAAAATTGATGATTGGAAGTGCCTGTTTTCAGAACTTGTACATAGGTTGATGGAGAAGTACATCTACTCTTCTTTTGCTATCAGACTGCATGACAAAGGGAACTACTGAGAAAGTATGGGACAGTGCGCTTGCTTGATACAACGTAAAAGACCATCAAGTGTGATAATCCACTACTCTTTGTAACAGTAAAGCCAAATGTGTGCTATTTAGTGGTAGGTTCTTTTTACATTCAAATAGAAGACACATGGTCAATTTCAGAAGCATTAAATATTTTCAAGGAGTGGAACACAAACATGAATCCTGTATACTGGGGTACTGATTTCTCTGTGTCCAAAATAAATGCAATTCAGTCCTTATTTCCCTGTTTCAAAGTGTATCTGTGTTCATTTAACAGAGAAATGATTTGAGAAAGGTGGTTATGGTCTCACACAAAAGAACAAAAAATGTGAGCTAGAATTTTTAATCTGTGGAACGGTATTGCAGAGTCGTCTTTCATGTATGAGTATATTGATAATTTACTAAAGTTGAGAATCCATGCTTTCGATAAACTAAATGATTCTGCTTTGCAGTACTTTGATAAACAATGGGTTCCAATGCATAAAAGGTGGATGGAGGCTTTCAAGTACAAAAGTATGTTTGCTGTTTAAGTAATGAACAAATTGGTGAAACATTCATACCTAGAGCATAATACAAACAGAATTAACAGACCTCATTGCAGTTTTAGTTAACAGTTACCTTCCTAGCCTCATTGAAAAGTATTGCAAGTTAAATTCCGCAATTAAATTGTACAGCAAAGACATCTCTTTATTCCTGTATAGGAAGACACCAAAGTTTGTTAAGCATGCGATGATGTGATATGAAAAAATTGACTTAAGTGCAGAATCACTAACTATGATGGCTACAGGACTGTTTCATATAACCAGTCCAGAAATTGAAGAATGTTTTTACAAAGTAGATTTTGCAAAACCTGATTGTCCATGTCCAGATTTCCTAAAGTTTAAGTTTCTGTGCAAATACTTTTGTGCCATCTTCTGTTTCTTCTCTGAATGGGGATTTGACAAATTAAATTTCACTTATAGGATTAATCCTCAATTTGGTTAGATGAAACATGTGGGTTTGGTTCAAGAAAGTTATAGTACACAAACACTGCAGCACAGGGGTTACAGAATACTAGCAGCAATCTATGGCTCAACATTTCTGAAACATTAAGCACTAATTTCGCAGGATGTAACGGGCAAGAGAGATCTGTAAGAACTTAATAAATCTGACTTATAATTGCAGTACTGAAACAGTTGCAAAAATGACTGAACACATTGAAATCTCGCATCATGATGTGAAGGTATCAAACCCTACAGGCAATGGACCTCCGTTAGCAGTGGAGTCAAATTTTAAAAAGATAGAAACATATATTTCAGCAGTGATCCCACACCTCCATTGGGTATATGTAATTCTGCAAGAGCAATTAGTAGGTGCTAGGGGCAGACGTGGGGGGAGAGATTTGATCTGGTCTGGTTATGAAAGGTTGATTGTTGATGATAATTAATACAATATTTTAAGTTATTCAGTTACGTTATCACTTTATCTAGTGATTCTTCATTGACTCAATCACAAGTCGCCCCAAACTTGCACCCGACAGGCCGAACACGACCCCAGCTGGGATCTTATGGCCAGAAATTCCACAAAAAAAAAAAAAAAAAAAAATCAGCATTGAGTCAATGTTTTGCTTCATGTTAAAATTATCTGCAACAGAATACAAAAGTTTCAATTATGCTAGTACAAATAGTTGCTCATGCAATATGCAAATAATTCAGGTAAATTTATGCTCACTATGTTTAATTTTTGTAACTAACAAATATTCAAATGTTTGTATAGTCTATGGGACTTAACTACGGGGTCATCAGTCCCTAAACTTACAAACTAATTATGAACTACTTACAAACTAGGACAGCACAAATATCCATGCCCGAGGGGGGATTCGAACCCCCAACCGTAGTGGCCGTGAAGACCGTGACTGGAGCGCCTCAGCCCCCTCGGCCACCGCGGCCGGCTGTAACTAACACTTTAAAAATTTGTTGGTAAATAAATAGATCTTAAAACAAATTTTCATGCTACACAGATTATGAGCAACAACAATTTCTTATGATTTGATTTCATCATTAAAGTCAAAACCACCACCAACAACCGCGGCCGGCTGTAACTAACACTTTAAAAATTTGTTGGTAAATAAATAGATCTTAAAACAAATTTTCATGCTACACAGATTATGAGCAACAACAATTTCTTATGATTTGATTTCATCATTAAAGTCAAAACCACCACCAACAACAAGAGAAATAATACAATAACTCATCTGGAGAAGTTCATATATTTACGGAACTATGGAAGTACTCTGGTGAAACCTGATACTGTATCAGAAATATTCAATCAAATTTGGAAAACACAGTTCACCATTAGTATGGACATCTGCACTAATACATCCACAATATAAAAAAAGAAGCAAACAGACGCTAACAACTATAGGAGACTCTCCCTCCTACCAGTGACCTACAAGCTTTTATCCAAGGTGTTTTGAAAAATTTAGATTAGGGAAATTAATTTACAGAGGAATAAAAGTAGCAACTTAATTTAGACCTATATTTACTTTTATGGACTTCAAAATAGCGTAAGAGTTGATTAACAGAAATGCACTGATTTATATCAAATTTTAATTTGATAGTAAAACAACTAAAATAATTAAAGCAACTCTAAGAAACAACTTCCAAAGAACAGTGTGGGGGAGGGGGGAGAGATTGCAAAAACGTTTGAATTGAAGAAGTCACTTGTTGAGGGAGATGGTTTGTCACCTCCTTTTTTCCCCGGTTTTTATAATACCAAATTAACAGTGAATTGCAGGACAGCATATACCCTGTCTTCAATTACGCCTTACTTTTCTTAGTTTACGCTGCAAACGAACACTTACTATTTACAGATGGATAAGAAATGAAGTAATGAGATTACCAACCAGGTGATCTGCAACTGCTGCCTCCTTGTCTTTATAATACTTAGGTCCAAGAATACATTTACGGTGACTTGTGCTCACTATAGAAGATGGAAATCCGTAAAATCGGATCTCAGCGTTCCCTTTACTTTGGGTGAAGAAGAATTTTGGACAATCTGCAAATGTACAAATAAAATGGTTATAACGAAACGGCCAAAGAATCGGACATGACACTGTAAAAAATTATTTTCTCACAGACAATGAAGCAGAGGAACTTATTAAACAACTGAACACACATTATTTTATCGGCTACATACGTTACAATTACTTTTGTTTAGCTATGTACAACTGGTAGACCCTCCCAAATGCGTTTTCGTGATCACACACAAAGATTAAAATAAAATTTAGCGATATACGGGCTACAGTAACGAAAACTAAAAACAGACATTACCTTACTTCTGACTTCACCTGCTTATTTTAGATACTGTGTGCTATCTCTCACGGACTAAGAGTAGCCGATGCACTTCAACTGCGTAAGAAGCATATCAACTTATTCTCGTATTTCGCAGTAGCCACACAATTTTCCGTCATTATTAACGCTGAAATGTTTCAGCTTTTCTCTCATTGTGCTCTCATAGTAAGTCGACATACTAAGAAAAGCGATTGAAAACAAGTTAACTAACAACGTCTGAAGGAAACGCAAAACACTAGAACAACGAATTGAAGGAGGCGCTACGCAGTACGCAGTATCTCGAAATTCGCAAAAATCGATACGTGGCCTCTTCGATACAGCATGTACACGTCATAATGACGTCACGCTGGCTCCCAAAGTCGTGAACTTAAGGACAAGTTTCGGCTTACTGTCAACAGATGGCAGCAGTTCCATTCTCGTAAGGCTCTATGACGTCATGAACGTTAGCCAATCAGCATCAGATCTTGGTGCGGAGCCCGGCTGCAATGAGACGCACTCCCAACAGATGGCAGAGTGCAAACTGCTTCTTGCTACTCTTAGTTGCGACTTGCTACTTTTAGTGCTACTGCGCTTCTAAACTGCGACTGAAATCGCAGTCAGAATCCGTAAAGTTGCGATGTGAATACTGCTACTTCCAAATCACTGTGACTTTTAACAGATACGCGATTTTCGACCCATCCCTACTACTAACTGTATTCGCAACAGATTTTACTGACATAAAGACTTAGACAAATGAATATATACCTGCAAAATTATACAATTGTACAATATATAATTCAAGAAATATGAGATCAATAAATCGCAGGACAATCTATTAAAGCCGCGCGGGAGTAGCCGAGTGGTCTGGAGTACCACGTCACGGATCGTGCGGCCTTCCGCGTCGAAGGTTCGAATCCTCCCTTGGACTTGGATGTGTGTATTGTCCTTAGGTTTGTTTAACTGTTATTTGAGTCAGGATGAAAGGATGAAAATTTTTTTGCTTAGCCAGGCCAACCCATTTACAACGCCGTCATAACATCTGTTGTACTTTAGCTGTGTTGCAGTGATTGAGAAGGGAATAAGACAGGATTGTGGCATTTCCTCAGTGTCGTTCAATCCGTAAATTGAGCAAGCTGTGAAGGAATAAAAGGATATGAGAGAGGGAATAAAAAACCTTCCGGTTCTGTCAGAGACATCAAAGCTCCCGAAAGAGCAATTGAACGGAATGGACAGTGTCTTGAAAGGAGATTATAAGATGATCATTAACAAGAGCAAAACTAGAGTAATGGAATGTAGTCTAGGAAAATCAGGCGAAGCTGGAGGTATTATATTAGGAAACGGTAGGCGATGAGTTTTGTTATTTGGGTAGCAAAATAACTTCTGATGGGCGAAATAAAGAAGATATAAAAGACAGAATGGCTATGTGAAGAACAGCATTTCTGAAAAAATAAATATCTGGTATTGATTGATTTTGTCAGGGAAGCCAAAACAGTTTTGGACCAACCCGCCACTGCCCGCACCGAAACTAAGTTTATTGTGCGGTTTCGCTCCCTGTATATCTAGTAAAGCCAACCAATGCCCTTGAACTAGAAATGGGAAAAACCGATCTTTTCAGAGATCGGATCAGAAATAGTCACTCACTGGGATAAACTAGTTCTTTTTCATGGCTCACCGACTCACCAACTGATAAAAAACGTAAGACGATGTCACATTGCTTTTTAGTCACTATACCTTTATCTGATTTGGCTATATTGTGAAAGAAGAAAGAAGAGTAATAATTTTATTGTAAGTCCTTAGTAGTTTCGAGAATTAAAATTTGTTAGTTACACCTACATTAAAAATTAAAGATGTTATAACAGAATTTAAATATTTTTACAGGTGAAATAACTGGAAAAAGAAAATATTATTATTTTTATATTTGTATACTTTCATTCAAAAATACACTATTTTGCAGAATAAAATGATACTAGTTCCATATTTATACAGTGAGTAGTTTGCGAGTTTGAGCGAGTTGAATGAAACGTGATAGAGCGAGAGGTCCATGCAGGACGTGGCTACTGCCGCAGCGAAAAAGACCGCGTACTACGTGAGCGACAAAGCACGGCCTCCTCAATTCATCTCTCAGTATAGTATCTCCTGTTTCATCTCCATCTACTTCCTTTTCCCTTCCTACAACACTGTCTCTTAGTTCAATTCCTTTGTAGAGCTTCTCTATGTACTGTTTACACCTTTCAGCTTTCCCTTCTTTGCTGAGAACTGGTATTCCATCTGAGTTCTTGATATTCGTAGAGCTGTTTTTCTTGTCCCCAAATGTCTCTTTTATTTTCCTGTGGGCAGTATCTACTTTTCCCCTTCTTATACATTCTTCTACAGATTTGCATTCGCCTTCTAGCCACTCCCGCTTAGCCATTTTGTACTTCCTGTCAATCTCATTTCTTAGTCGTCTGTACTCCAACTTGCCTGCTTCATTTACTGCATTTTTATATTTTCTCCTTTCATCAATTAAATTTATTATTTCCTGTGATATACACGGATTTTTGTAGGTCTTGCCTTTCTTCCTATTTTATCCTCTGCTGCCTTCACTATTTCATCTCTCAATGCTACCCATTTCTCTTCTACTGTTTTATTTCCCCCCCGTTTCTGTCAATTGTTGCCTAAAGCTCCCTCAGTAATTTTTAAGAACTTCCGTTTCCCTCAATTTATCCGAGTCCCACCTCTTTATTTCCTACCTCTCTGCGTTTTTTTTTTTTTTTTTCTTTCTTTTTTTTTTTTTTTTTTTTTCAGCCTACAGTTCATGTCCAATAAATTATGGTCAGAGTCTATATCTGCCGCTGGGTATGTCTTACAGTTTAAAACCTGGTTACGGTATCTATGTTTTACCATTATAAAATCTGATACCTGCCGGTGTCTCCTGGTCTCTTCCATGTATACAACCTTCTTTTGTGATTCTTAAAGCAGGTGTTTGCTACGATTAAATCATGTTCTGTGCAACATTCTACTAGGCGACTTCCTTTTTCATTCCTTCTGCCCAGTCCATATTCACCTACTATTTTTCCTTCTCATTCTTTTGCTATTACCGAATACCAGTCTCCCATAACAATTAAGTTTTCCTTTCCTTTAATTGTCTGAATAATTTCCTTTAACTCCTCATACATTTCTTCAATCTCCTCATCATCAGCAGAGCTAGTTGGCATGTAAACCTGTACTACTGTTGTCGGTGTTGGCTTCGTATCCATCTTGACAATGATGACGTGTTCACTGTGCTGCTCATAGCAGTACACCCTCATTCCTATTTTCTTATTCATTATTAGTCCTGCTCCTGTGATACCCCCAACTGGTTTTGTATTTATAATCCTGTACTCACCTGACCAGAAATCCTGTTCATCCTGCCACCGAACTTCACTAATCCCCACTATATCTAACTTCAACCTATCCATTTCCCTTTTTAAATTTTCTAATTTTCCTACCCGATTAAGGGATCTAACATTCCTCGTTCCGATCCGTAGAATGCTAGTATTGTCTTTCCTGATGACAACATCCTCCTGATTAGTCCCCGCCCGGAGATCTGAATGGGGGACTATTTTACCTCCGGAATATTTTACCCGAGAGGATGCCATCACCATATTTTCATACAGTAGAGCTGCATGTCCTCGGGAAAAGTAACGGTTGTAGTTTCCCCAGGCTTTCAGCTCTTGGCAGTAACTGTGTGGCAAAGCCATACTAGCTGATGGTACAAGGCCAGCTCAGTCAATCATCCAGACTGTTGCCCCTGTAACTACTGAAAAGGCTGTTGCCCCTCTTCAGGAATCACACGTTTGTCCGGCCTCTCCACAGTTACCCCTCAACCGTGGTTGCACCTACGGTAGGGCTACTTGTATGGTTGAGGCACAAAAGCAACCACACCTCGGCAATGTCTGTGGTTCGTGGGGGTGGATTTCTTCACTAAATCTTTTTCACCCTCTCATTTCTTCACTAAGAGGGTGAAAAATACGTCCCTATTAAGGTAATATTGAAGTTAGAACTACAAATATTGATATCTGGTTTCTTCTTCAGATACTAAAATATTATTTTAACTACATAGTGAACTATCTCTAGTATTCAACGTTGATGTACACAACATTGTTGGATGTTATTGTATCTCGATGACGACAAACAAAATTCATGACATGTGTAGGCCTACAATTGTAGTACTATTGCTTTGCGTCCTTAACCGTACCCACGGTACAGTATTAGATCTTATCTACATTGATTTAGATGTCAAAACCGGGTGTATTGAAATTAATGAGCGGTAGTGTATATACTATTTATTTCACATTTGCGTGAATATGACAAGATCTTTTAACTGTTTCCGAAGCTGTAGACCTTTGGCTATAACAGTACATATTCGCCTTTTGTTGTGCTGCGGTAGAAGCATTCCTCATTCTGGTTACATTAATACTCTGGAAGGAACTTATGGAAATCTCGTGTTCGTCATTTCAAGATAACTCCGGAAATATTATCCGTAGACTAGTTCTGTCGGAATCCGGTCCAGCGTCTGTAATATTTCATCGGCTCCTTTTTCCTTTTTCTTTTTTTTCGGTCTGTATCGTAACTGACGTATCACGATATTCCGTCATTTTGATGTTTATTTATTTATTCATTCTTTCTTTTTAAATTATTAATACAATCGTTTGCTATTGCAGGTGTGTCGATAGTCACACGTATCGTGAAATCCGTGTCGAAGCTTTTGGGTGGCTGTCAGCAACAGACTTTACACTACAGGGGTCTGTATATTCGAACAGAAATGGCAAGTGAAGCAGCATCAAAGGTAAGTTCAAGTGAAGTTACTTCTATGGTAATGTAATGTGTTGCTAACACCACTGTGCGTTAGCAACATTAAAAATGTTCGACGGTCAGGGACTCGAACCAATACCACCGCGATTAGTATATCCTAACTGAGAGTTTTGATTAGGTCTTCTTGTCGCCCACGGAACTTCAGTTTGCCAGTCTTTGCATGAAACCCGTCCAAGCTACACTTGGACCGATTTTCATGGTTAGTTTCAAAGGATATGTCACGAGAATTCCTATTAGAAGCTTCTATGGATTGTGGAGATACTTGGTAGACAAAGTTGCTCGGAAATATTCCGTTTAAATGGAAATAATAATAATCTGCTCACTTTCGAATCTCGCGTTTCAAGGTATGCACTCTCATTGTGCAGCGTGTGCCATCGATTGGTCCTATTGTGATTATGACGTCACATAGTATTTTTGTCCCACCACAAAAATTGGCTACGGGGAAGCGGGACGCAGTAATTCGAACACTGTCACACGTATTCGGCTAACCAATCTTTCAAAATATACTAAAAATTGGCCAGAAAAAAAACCTGTATGAGGAACATTTTTAGTAAATAATGCAAAGGCTCACCGCTCTTTTATTTGCAAAGTCTTTCCTTTTTCGGACTACTGAACGTTCGCCGGCCGCGGTGTCCGAGGGGACTGAGGCGCTCCAGTCACGGTCTGCACGGCCACTACGGTCGGAGGTTCGAATCCCCCCTCGGACATGGATATTTGTGCCGTCCTTAGTCTTAGTTAGTTCATAAGTAGTTTGTAAGTTTAGGGACTGATGACCCCGTAGTTAAGTCCCATAGACTTTACAAACATTTGAACATTTGTACTGAACGTTCACTTTTCAATCACGATATTTTTTTCTGAATAGAACACGTGAATTGTATTGTACGATTCAGTTTCATATGAAGTATTTCAAGGGGATCAATTTCTTAATCAAATTCAAAAGCGGTAAATAACTGCAGTGATAACGATTAGAAACTGCTGCCAGTATGCTGTCGCTAAGAATTGTTGTATTAGCACTGCAGACTGTATTGAAGGAAGTGCGATAGTTATAGAGCAATCCACTGTATTATGCCGCGGTGGTCGAGGGGACTGAGGCGCTCCAGTCACGGTCTGCACGGCCACTACGGTCGGGGGTTCGAATCCCCCCTCGGGCATGGATATTTGTGCCGTCCTTAGTCTTAGTTAGTTCATAAGTAGTTTGTAAGTTTAGGGACTGATGACCCCGTAGTTAAGTCCCATAGACTTTACAAACATTTGAACATTAGTACTAAACGTTCACTTTTCAATCACGATATTTTTTTCTGAATAGAACACGTGAATTTTATTGTACGATTCAGTTTTATATGAAGTATTTCAAGGGGATCAATTTCTTAATCAAATTCAAAAGCGGTAAATAACTGCAGTGATAACGATTAGAAACTGCTGCCAGTCTGCTGTCGCTAAGAATTGCTGTATTAGCACTGCAGACTGTATTGAAGGAAGTGCGATAGTTATAGAGCAATCCACTGTAGTATGCCGCGGTGGTCGAGGGGACTGAGGCGCTCCAGTCACGGTCTGCACGGCCACTACGGTCGGGGGTTCGAATCCCCCCTCGGGCTTGGATATTTGTGCCGCCCTTAGGATAAGCTAGTTCATAAGTAGTCTGTAAGTTTAGGGACTGATGACCCCCCCCCCCCCCCGCGCCGGCCGCGGTGGCTGAGGGGACTAAGGCACTTCAGTCACGGTCTCCACGGCCACTACGGTCGGGGGTTCGAATCCCCCCTCGGGCATGGATATTTGTGCCGTCCTAGTTCGTAAGTAGTTCATAAGTAGTTTGTAAGTTTAGGGACTGATGACCCCGTAGTTAAGTCCCACAGACAATACAAACATTTGAATATTTGATTTTTGATGACCCCGTAGTTGAGTCCCATAAGCTATACAAACATTTTTTGAAATATTGCAGTATATGTAAGAAGGTCTTACAAATGCAAACTATGTGCATAAAATATAAACGAATATATGTTTGCCTAGGTTTTTTTTTTTTTTTTTTTTTTTTTTTTTTTTTTTTTTTTTTTAGAATAAGTGTGAGGTGGCGCAGTGGTAACAAACTGGACTCGTATTCGGAAGGACGGTGGTTCAAATCCATCTCCGGCCATCCAGATTTAGGTTTTCCGTGATTTCCTTAAATCACCCCAGGCAAATGCCGGGATGGTTCCTGTCAAAGGGCACGGCCTGTGTCCTTCCCCCATCCCTCCCCAAAATTCCGAGCGTAAGCTCCGTCTCTAATGACCACGCTGTCGACGGGACGTTAAACCCTAAGATTCCTTCCTTCCTTTAACCATTCGGAGCCCCTCTTTGACAATATTCCGGCTACGTCACTGCGGCTGCCTCGTTGTCCCAGGCTCCTGATTGATGGATTGGTGATATAGGGCGCTCAACATCGAGGTCATCAGCGCCCGTGTTCAAACTTGAACGGACGGAATCCCAGGCTCCTCCGGTGCAGTCTTATGATTTTGAGGTGAACATGTTCCTGCACCCCAGTAAGTCTTCCTTTGCCAGGAACGCCAATTGACGTCCAGGCGCCCATCTCGGTGAGCTCAGTCTAGCCGGCCGCGGTGGCCGAGGGGACTAAGGCGCTCCAGTCACGGTCTTCACGGCCACTACGGTCGGGGGTTCGAATCCCCCCTCGGGCATGGATATTTGTGCCGTCCTAGTTCGTAAGTAGTTCGTAAGTAGTTCATAAGTAGTTTGTAAGTTTAGGGACTGATGACCCCGTAGTTAAGTCCCATAGACTATACAAACATATGAACATATGAAGCTCAGTCTACTTCCACTCGAATGGCTTCCTCCATTGATGTGACGGTTGGAATTAGTTGTTCATTTGTTTGTGGCTGTCGGGGCGGACTATGCCCACACAGCCGTGCTTGATATCTGCTTGATGCGGCATTCGTGTCCTCTTTTCCCCTGCCCCAGACTTTGTCCGCCACTTCTGCTCCAGTTGCAGTGGTTGGGGGAAACGCACTGATGATGATCGTGTGCCATTTATGACCGTTAGACCACTGTCAGGAGTCGAGCTCGGGTCCTCCAGTACTGCTTCGGTCATGGCACGTCTTCGAGGCCTGGTGACTGGCTGACAAGAGGAAGGCCGCCAATTGTGAAATTCAGATTCGATTCATACCGCGCATAATGAAAGCTCATGGTCAGAGGTGTAATTTGGCAAAGCACCAAGATGCACTTCTCAGTCGTTGTCGAGAAAATCGACAATTAAAAAAAAGGCGTTGTGGTGAAATACTCTCTACGATCTCTACGATTAGTAATATTGTACAGAGGCGTGGCGTAGCTGTAAGCGCTCGGTTTGGTAATCCGAAGATCACCGAATGGAATCTCGTGGCATGCAACATTTTTGTAATTCAAATATATATATCGCAGAAACCAAAGTGATAGTTATAGAAATATGGAAAGCAGAAAACAGCACGACATCGAGCACATCTGATAAACGATGCGTTTTTACAAGAACAATTGATTTTTAAATTATCTGTTGGGAAACACACCTGATTGACATTCTGAAAAATTGTTCTATCGTTCGTCAGGTTTGACTTACACTATACGTATTCGTTTTGGAATATCATTTATACTTCTTCCGTTAACTATACGTGGTAAACATTATGAAGACAATTAATAACATTTGTGAAATACAACTTAGTTTGCGGAAAACATAATGATGTTCGAAGTCGCCAGTTGCATATAATAAGTTGTTTGAAAGTCGTTTGTCGTGGAAAAACTGGCGACTTCGAACATCAAACGTTATTAATCAAATGTTACTAATTCTGAAAAATTGTTCTATCGTTCGTCAGGTTTGACTTACACTATACGTATTCGTTTTGGAATATCATTTATACTTCTTCCGTTAACTATACGTGGTAAACATTATGAAGACAATTAATAACATTTGTGAAATACAACTTAGTTTGCGGAAAACATAATGATGATCGAAGTCGCCAGTTGCATATAATAAGTTGTTTGAAAGTCGTTTGTCGTGAAAAAACTGGCGACTTCGAACATCAAACGTTATTAATCAAATGTTACTAATTGTCGTGCGCCTCGGTTGCACAGTGGTAGAGTGCCAGACTATAATTCCAAAGGTCGAGGGTTCGATCCCCGCCAGGTCCTAGTATTTTTATCTGTCACTTTCCACTTCTTTCACCCCTGGCAGTATTACTCATGTGAAAAATACCGAGTAGCACTGTGGTTTGGAACCCACGTTAAACTGTAGGTCCCCCTATAATTGGCTGGGTAAGTCAGTTCGAAGGTCGGAGGAAGGCAACGGCATATAT
Organism: Locusta migratoria; assembly: GCA_026315105.1. NCBI lineage: Eukaryota > Metazoa > Arthropoda > Insecta > Orthoptera > Acrididae > Locusta > Locusta migratoria. The sequence goes on along the minus strand of CM048745.1, from coordinate 692,387,278 downwards.
ACAGGACCATGCCTAGTGACTGCTTTACCTTAATAATTGTCGTGTATATATATATACACGACAATTATTAAGGTAAAGCAGTCACTAGGCATGGTCCTGTATATATGCCGTTGCCTTCCTCCGACCTTCGAACTGACTTACCCAGCCAGTTATAGGGGGACCTACAGTTTAACGTGGGTTCCAAACCATTGTGTGTGTGTATACATTTGAGTTACAGAAAACAAATAATAAAATAAAATAAAATAAAGTTGCATGCCGCGAGAATCGATCCGGCGATCTTCGGATTATCAAACCGAGCGCTTACCGCTATGCCACGCTTCTGTGCAATATTGCTAAACTTAAAGGTCGTAGAGGGTATTTCACCACAACGAATTTTTTTAATTGACGATTTTCTCGACAACGGCTGAGAAGTGCATCTTGGTGCTTTGCCAAATTACACCTCTGGTCATGAGCTTTCATTATGCGCGGTATGAATCGAATCTGAATTCCACAATTGGCGGCCTCCCCTTGTGAGACCCAGACATTTATTTATTCGACCGTCTTGTAGCTGGATATCCATAGCCTCGTTTCCACAATGTGCTGCGTTCCAGCTACAACTTTGTGCCTTAATATTTAGTGGCGAGATGAAATGCTCTCTCACAACGAACATTGTCGGGTCCATGTGTCAGTGTGGTATTCGTGTTCAGTTCATTTCACTTGTACCGTTCAGATTGTCAGGCCTACATTCATTTTACCGCACTGCCAAGGCTTGCGTGAGGATTCCTTTTACCGGAGTGCTACGTCATCCTTGACTGATCCTAATAAGGATTTCTTCTTTGCCGGGGCACGCAACACGCACTCGGCATGGCGTTTTCTACTTCTGCATATACATAAATACTCTTTAAATCACATTTAAGTGCATAGCAGAGGGTTATATTTACGATATTTATCTACCCTTTCATTCTCTAATACATCTACATCTACATACATACTCCGCAATTCACCTTAAGGTGCGTGGCGGAGGGTACACTGTACCACTACTAGGCGTTTGCTTCCCTATTCCACTCTCAAACAGAACGAAGAAAAAAGGAATGCCTATATGCCTCCGTACGAGCCCTAATTTCTCTTATCTTGTCTTTGTGATCACCACGCGAAATGTAAGTAGGCGGCAGCTAGATCGTACTACACTCAGCTTCAAATTTCGGGACTGATGACCGTGCAGTCTAGTCCCCTCTAAACAACAACAACAAATTTCGGCCCCCTAAATTTCCTCAACAGAAGTTCACGAAAAGAACGTCGTCTTTCCTCCAGCGATCCCCAATTGAGATGACGGAGCATTTCCGTGATACTCGCGCATTGGTCGAACCTACCAGTAACAAACCCAGCTGCTCGCCTCTGAACTGCTTCCATGTCTTTATTTAAACTTATCTGCTGCGGGTCCCAAACACTTGACAGTTCTCAAGACGTGGTCGTACAAGCGTGTTATACGCGGTCTCCTTTACTTCTTCCCAAAATTCTCCCAATAAACCAAAGTCGGCTGTCAGCCTTACTCATAACTGTTCTTACATGTTCGTTCCATTTCATATCGATCTGCAATGTTACGCATAGATATTTGAATGACGCAACAGCATCAAGAAGCTCACTACTAATGCTATATTCGAACATTATGGGATTGTTTTTCCTACTCAAGTGCATCACCTTACATTTTTCTAGATTGAGAGCTAGCTGCCATTCTTTGCACCAACTAGAAATTTTGTCTAAGTCATCCTGTATGCTATTACAGTCAGTTAAAGACGACACCCTCCCATACACCACAACATCATCAGCAAACAGCCGCAATTTACAACTTACTCTGTCCATCAGATCATTTATATAGATAGCAAATTATAGCGGTCCTATACACTCCCCTGGGGCACTCCTGACGATATACGTGAGGAAAAGGAATAACTAAATCTTTCCATTTTCGATCTGATTTCCCCTATTTTATTAGGATGATCATGTCTTTCTATGTAGGTGGGTGCTAACAAAATTTGTTCGCATCTGGAAGAGAAAGTTGGTGAAAGAAATTACGCAAATAAATTTTGCTGCAACGAATAACACCTTTCTTTTAATGATTTTCACCCCAACTCGTGTATCGTTTCTGTACCACTCTCTCCCCTATATCGCGATGATAAGCAAAGTTGCCCTTCTCTGAACTTTCTCTATATTGTCTGTCAGTCCTACGTGGTGGGGACCCCCCGCCCCCCCTCCCCCCCCCCCCTCGGTTCGGCCAACTTGTGGTCAGTCTGCTGTCCACTACGTTTGAGGGAATACGTCAGACAACAAGAGTGTATATATATATGTGCCATTCCATTTCAAGTCGGACAGCAGGATTTCATTTTTGTGTAATAGAAAGTAGACGTTAATATATTTTACCAGGGCCGGCGCTAGCCCAAATGCCGCCCCGTGCGAGCTGCTAAATTGCGCCCTCCCACCCTACGATTTTTTGTTTTTCAAAACGTTTGTGGAATTTCATTTAAAAAAATCTATAGGAAACGTCAGCAATCAATCGCAATTTTTGTTTTTACTTTTCAGATCTACCTAGGTTTCGGCCATGGCCAGACTCAAAAATGTTCAAATGTCTGTTAATCTAGCGGACCAAACTGCTTGGTCATCAGTCCATAGCTTACAAACTACTTAAACCTAGGTAAACCAACCTAAGGACAACACACACCCATGCCCCAGGGAGGATTCGAACCTCCACGGCGAGCAACCGCGCGCTCCGCAGCGAGGCGCTTTAGACCGCTCGGCTACTCTATCGCGGCTTTAGTATTCTTCTTGTGTAAATTATTCAGTGATAAACTGATTGGGCGTTTAGTTCTTTAATTTAAAATTATTTCTACATTTAAACTAAAATTTTTTCATGTAAACATTGTATGTATATTCTTTCAAAGTAAGAAATTAAAACATAAGTACAAGTGATTATATAATTGACGTTGATATGTGTCTCATTTGCACCCAAATGATGTTCTGTGAGCAGCCGACGAAAAACTGTCGCATAATTGCGTCTTTTTTCGGAGCAGAAGTTCTAGTCTATCCCTGTCATTTTAAAGATTATCTTAAGTGCGTTCTCAAACTTCTTCTTATGGTCCCCGTAATTCCATGTTCTCGCATACCCTTTTTCCATATAAGTCATAAACTCTAAGGTTGTCACCACCGAGTTTATTAAAGACGTAACTGGTATAATGCCCAAGTAGCCACATCACAGTATTGTTTTTCCATTGCGGGTAGTATTTTTTGTCTAGTCTATACAATAGTTTTGTTTCTATAGATTCCGGTGAGGTCCTGGTTACAAGCGCTATCTGTCACCTAATCCACTTCCAGTGATGGTCGCGGTTTCCGCACGTGAATCAGCGTGGAAGAGTGTCCACTAGATTACAGGTGAGGCACCGTTCTGTGTCACTCAGTCCAATTGCATAAAGCCTCTCATTGCTGCTTATGATGTTGTTTATCGTTTTGTATAGCGCTGACTTAACGTTCGAAGGAAGTACGCAGCTGTTAATATTCTGCCCCACTGCTTCCCAGTTGACTCCATTATACTTCGATTCTATTTTATTCCTTCCTTCGTGTTTTCTTCGGAATTCCAAAATGTCTTTTGCAGTTAAGTTCTTGTAATTTTTCAGTCGCTCGCTCAGGTAACTTTTCTCAAGATAATACTCCCGGATATGTTTTAATTGAAAACTTATTGTTTGGACATTTATCGGTGAATCTGTACTTTCTGGTTTGACTGCTTCGAACAACTTCGTAGTAAGGCTGTCAGGGTTGCTGTGTATGTGGTTGGTCATTCGTTTAATATATAGCGCAGTTGCTTTATTTCTTATATTAGTTAAACCCAGTCCGCCGTGTGTGGGGTCTAGCGTTACAGTCGTAGAGTCTATTCTGAATAGTTCACCCTTCCATATAAATGATGCCGTCTTTGACGTTATTGTCTTCGCTACCAGTTTAGGTATTGGAAATAACTGTGTTATGTAATATGCTTTTGACAGCATGTACGTATTTACATAGTTGATCCCCTGGTACTGATCCAAACGTCGGTAGTTATTTTCAAGCAGTGCTCCCTTCATTTTTTGCGCTACTTCCCTCCAATTTTTTGCCATCATCTGTAAGAGGACGGATGTCAGAATAGTTCCAAGAGCTTTATGTTCCACGACGTTTTTAGCCCAGTCGAGTCTGATGTCTTGCAATCCTCGTATACTTAAAAGTTTACTTTTATTTTCGTTCATTTTTGCTCCTGATGCTACACAATATTTATTTAGCTGTCTCTGTAGAGCCGTCACGTCATCTCTGTTCCTTACTATTATCCCTACATCATCAGCGTAGGCGCCAACCACTATTTTCTTTCCGTAGATTGTAATACCTGTCAGTTTCGCTTGCAGTTGTCTTAATAATGGTTCCAGTGATATTACAAAAAGTAACATCGATAGAGGACTTCCCTGAGGTACTCCTCGTTTAATTTGTATCTGTTTCGTCAGTTGGCCGTTAACAGAAACTTTAGCCGAGATCCCCATTGCGGCATTTTTGACGATGTTTATAGTTCCTGGAAGGAATCCTATTCGTTTCTTCCGCTCGGCTACTCCACCGCGGCCAGTCTCAAAAGCTTTTAATATGTGCTTACATGAAAACCGACAGGTTGACAATCACGTTCAGTGTGACGGTATAGATGTAAGCATAAAGCATTGAGAATAGCCACACTGTACCCGAAATATATGTAGATCTGGTAAATAAAAACAAAAAATGCTACTGATTGGTGACAGTCTCTACAGATTTGAACAAAACCATCGCTGGGCAGCAGCTCAAAAATAGAGTCAAATCTGATCGAAGAACTATAGCTAACTTTAACAAGCCTTGTTAATTTACAAAAATGTTCATATGTGTGTGAAATCTTGTGGGACTTAACCTGCTAAGGTCATCAGTTCCTAAGCTCACAGACACTACTCAACCTAAATTATCCTAAGGACAAAACACACACCCATGCCGGAGGGAAGACTCGAACCTCCGCCGGGACCAGCCGCACAGTCCACGACTGCAGCGCCTTAGACCGCTCGGTTAATTCCGCGCAGCATGAACTTACAAAATTAATGTCAATAAACATTTTTCAATTGTTGTGAACAGATAATGTATTCAATGGAAAACAGTATACAGTAAATAAATGTTGGTAAAGTGATATTGCGCGAGTAGTATTGTCAAACAAATGTGCCGGTCACAGTTTAATTGTTGTTCATGCAGGTGCAGACAGGTGTTTCATGGCTCAAAAACCAAAACGTTTGACTATCACTCAGAAATGGATAGCAAAAATTTTTAAAAATACGTCGAAACCAAACTAATCACATGCTTACTACCAATGTCTTTATCCCTTGTAATTACTCGCTGCGTATTTACCCATTCGGAATACCTCTAGTCATTGTAAGTGTTGGACATGTTTGACTAGTAATGTTCAACAATTTTTATCCATACTGCAAGAAGAATAAAACACTCGGAAATTGCTATTGAAGTTCTTAGCAAAATTGCTTGAGACTTAATACATAGGCCTAATTGCAGTATCGAACATTGCATTTGAATTTCCAAATTAGATTTCGTCTTCTGCAATATTACTTGCGAGCAAACGCAAGGCGCGTAATAGACTGGCAACGCTCTATAAGAATACTGGCGTGTACGCCAGACTTCTTCCCCCTCTGTGTTCCTCAGGCGTAAACACGACGGTGCTGCTACAGTGGGAAGGAAGAAATCAGTCTTCCTCCCTCCCCTTGTTCAACAGGGGCAGCCGGCAGGTAGCCGAAGCGCCTTGCCACGGTTCCCGAAGCCGCTCATTCCGAGGTTTGGTTTCGGATCCCCTCTTGGGCATGAATATTGAGTTTGTCCTACAAAAATAAAAAAAGAAGGGCGGCAGATTCGCCGTCCCTCGGAAAGTGCCGCCCCGTTCGGCCGCACGTTTCGCACGTGCCTTGCGCCGGCCCTGTATTTTACAAAATCCTAGCTGTGATATGGAAACGCTTCCGGCTATTTTTAGGAGCAAAAGTAACGTAATTTCATGAAATCACATTATAACACTAATAGTTCTGGTATAGATTGATGTGGTATTTTTAAAATTGAAATTTCATGTACTTTTCATCATTTCTCATTTTTTGTCTATAAAATGAATTTTTAAATGGAATAAAATGTTCGCCATATTGTTCAGCATTTGATTTAAAAACAGTATCAGTAAACAGTTTTATGGTATCTTGATTAAATTTGCCACTGCGCTACACCATATTACGCTGGCTGCCACATCGTGCCATGGTGGAATGGTCGACCTCCAAACACATGCAGCTGCAGCTGTGGCCCCTCTGTATTCCTGCTGCGGTGTCAAACTACCTGTGACCATATAGCCCAATAATATAACATACACTCGTCGGTTGCACAGTGGTAGAGTGCCAGACTACAAATCCAAAGGTCACGGGTTTGGTCCCCACCAAGTCCTGGGATTTTTATCTGTCACTTTCCACTTCATTCACCTCTGGCAGTATTGCTCATGTGAAAAATACCGAGTAGCACTGTGGTTTGGAACCCACGTTAAACTGTAGGTCCCCCTATAACTGTTCGAAGGTCGGAGGAAGACAACGGCATACCACCTCGAAACAGGACCATGCCTAATAAAGCACTGTGGTGTTCAAACAAATCTTCGGATTGTTGACTGCTTTACCTTTTTACACTCCTTATGCCTTACTGCCTGTGTGCATTTCTGTAAGAATCAAAGTAAAAACTAGTTGCTTTAATTATCATAAATTTGTGGTTGAGTACCAAAGAAATTCATGATTACGCTTGATTTCTAGAGGAAACTTCACCCTAAATAACCTGTGAAATACATCAGTGTTTTGCAGTGAACACTTTACCGAAGCAGATTATGAATCTGATTCCTAGAGAAAGATTCACAAAATAGGTAGCATTCCCAAAAGATTTCCAAATTATCCTCTCCCTAAAATACTAGTACCAGTGGTGCACTCCAGATCCAGACAGTAGATTCCAGACAATCAGGTGTAACTTTGTTGGAGTAAGTAATAAAACAGTGCGTCGTTTAGAAATACCACTTACCTAAAGGTTACAAATATGACAGAGATTTTATTTTAAAATTGTCCAATAGCTGTACTCGTCCTTGTTTTGTTGGTGATATTCACAAGAAACATGATAAAAGTAAGATTGGGAGCAGAGTCTACCTGTATAAACAATGCAGAATTACTATGTAGCTCAGTAATTGATAAGATGTCAATCATGCAACAACTGCAGTATTATTCTCAGGTCAGAGGACCTGGAAGAGCAATTGAAGGGAATGGACAGAGTCTTGATAGGAGGGTACAAGATGAGCATTAAGAAGAGGTTAGGTAAAGAGACACTAGAAGTAGTAGATGAGATGTCTTATTTTGGAAGCAAAATAACTTCTTATGGATGAAGTAAAGAAGATATAAAATGCAGAATGGCTATGGGAAGAAAAGCGTTTCTGAAGAAGCAAAATTTGTTGACATCTAATATTAATTTAAATGTTAGGAGCTCCTGTCTGGATTGTAACATTGTATGTGTGTGAAAGTGGACAATATGGAGTTCAGACAGAAATATGATAGAGCTTTTGAAATGTGGTGCTACAGGATGAAGATAGGTAGATCACGTAACTAATGAGGAGATTCGACTTCATTGTATGGAAGGAAGTGCTCAATAATGACAGAATAATTATTACAAACAGAGAAAAGAGCAGCATTGGCTGTAAAAATATTTTGCTTTTATAATAGGATTTGCTTACTTTGGGTACAGGCTTGTTGAACTTGGGGGGCCCTGTGCTGGGGACTGGACTGTGTCATGCCAAGACTATAAGCTCTAAGTGTACCTCAGCGACCACCATATGGCGCGACGGTGAAATGTTGTGTGCTACAGAGCCTGGGAATCTTAAGTTTTTGGGTCATGAGGAAAAAACCACTTTAAAAAATAAAAAAATAAAATGATAAACAAAAAAACTGAATCTCAAGGTGTGCTGTGGGCCGAGGAGTTACATGGCTGTTGAAGTGGAACAGTTGCTAATGGGCAACCTCAGAGGATCAGCCACACCTCTGTTGTATTAGACTTATACGCTTATTCAGGAATGCTGGGCTCCATCTAGAAGCACCGCTTTTCTCTAGCTGCTCATGGGATCAAAATAAAATGAATGAAGAATAATGCTGGTGGTTGAATGGCCACTGGTGTCTCAAAACATAGAAGACTATATTTCAACGTCAAGAATTATGACCCCCAATCATTCCCATCCCTGGTCACATAATGGGTGGAATGTAGGAGTCACAATGAAGAAGAGATGTACACTCTAAGATTTAAGGTATGTTCAAGAACAGACAGTGAATCATTTATGTTGACATACCATCTCCTCTTTGTATAAAACCTAGAAGACTAGTTCATTAGAATCAAACTGCATAAGAGATTAAATATGGTCCAGGGGGTTATATTCCATAAAGACCTGTTGTTGCAGTCTGATGACGAATTGCATGCTAACTTAGAATTCTAAACTCACCAATTTGTTGAATGGTTTAGAAAGATTTTTTTATTTCCTGTATTTAAGTCCATAATTAACAAAAATGATAAAACTCTATTCTCATAATTATAGAACAAATTTTCAATTTCCAGGGAACACATGTGATCGATATGCGAAGTGATACATTAACAGTACCTACTAAGGCAATGAGAGAAGCAATGTACAATGCAGAAGTTGGAGATGACGTTTATGAAGAGGATCCTACTGTTAAAGGTACTTAAATCACTGTAAAAGATTCACAAAAGAACTGTGTAACATTTTATTATCATGGGAACTAGTGGTGGTTTATAAATGGTGTAGACAAGTCAATGCATGATTTTTGCCTTGTAATTTTCCTTGTTGCATCAGTAACTATCAGGGAGTGACATAGTGCAAAACATGCCCTTCTTTTACATGCAATGAAATGGCATTTGGTGGATATTAATAATAGTTGTGAGAACTAACATGAATGAGTCAGCAAGTTTCTGATGACACTGCAGTAGGGATAGACCTAGGACAAATTCATCAAAATTGAGGATAAAGTGATACAGGTGTCTTTGTGTGAACTTACTTTAGAAGACTAGATCATCAGTCAGGTATTACAAATATGTCCTGCACAAAAAGAATTTTGGTTCTCAGTTTCAAACAACTAGAAGTTGCACTAGTCTCCAAGTGCTCTAAAATATTTACCACAGCTGATTCATATGTTCCTGAACAACAGAATTCTGTATGTTTGTGAGGTTTCCTCATTTCTTTATATGGCACTCTGTAGTTCCTCTCAGTTCACAACTTTGTCATGACGATGGTTTGAAGTATGTAGGAGGATAATAAAAATTGCTAAATTACAGCTTCATGTCATTCATAAGAATCATTTCATCAACTTCTCTTGGTGATGGAAGAACTTAAGAGGTAAGCATTTTTATGGCAAAGGACTTAGTCTGAACAGTATTAGATAACATATAAATAAGAATGTGATGGTATAAAATACATTACTATAAAGTTTAGTGCTGAGTTAATCTGTATTTAACATACATTAAGTTTTTTCACAGTTAGATAAAAAATTTGCTTCACTGCAAACATGTGAAGACTTAAACTTACAGTCAAGGGGGATTCACATTAAATGTCTTGTGTTAATCCTCTTTAATGAGCTACTGTAAGGACTGGACCGCCCCGGGCCTCCAGTCTTGGGGTCCTTCAAATACCTGGAGAGCAAGGGTTTTTTTTTTCTTTTTTGTGCGCTTGGAATCTCGTTCTGCTGGGGCCTCCAAATCTCGAAAGGTATTTTTTCAGGCTGCCTCCTGGGGAGATCTCCATTTTTTTAAAAATAGTAATAACATCTATTTCCAATCTATCTAATTTTGTTTCGCCGCTGCCCCGGGTCTCCAACAGCCTTAGTCCGCCACTGGATGCACCTTTCATACCAATGCAAAATTTGCCGAGACCAAGTTGTTGGCACTCAGTCATACTATTTATCGCCAATGGGATGTAATGTTTTATTTGTAGAGGACATAACTATTCAATTGTTCATTTAAAAAACGCATTTAATACCTAAAGTGTTGATTACTTGGAAAGTGCTGATTAATGTTACACTTACCCTATGCATTTACAGATGTTTCACAGCTCTGATCAATAATATGTAGAACAGTTTTCCATGACAAAGGTGGGAAATGTTTTGAATGACTATAAAGATACATTTAGTAAATAAAGGTAGATATATTAACAATTATTGATATTGTGTGTGTTCTTTTTGGATGTGTACGAAAGAATAGATACCATTAGTTGACAGTAATGGCTGTAAATTTACAAAATCGAAATATTGAAACATTTCAACCATTTTGGGGGATTGAAATAAATTCAGCAATGAAGTTGAAATTTGTGCTGGACTGGGATTCGAACCTGAACTGTTGTGGAGAAATGCGTGAGCATCGGCTTATAGTTTTCCAGAAAAAACCATTAGGTGTTTTCTAGGTTAAGCCTCAGAGACTTGCAGAAATGGATTCAGATTATTGAACATAAAGATGGGTCCCAGCCTTCATTTATATATAGTTCTCTAATCTATGCCAAAGATGAAGAGACTTGCTCAGGATAGTGTAAGGTGGGGAGCTGCATCAAACCAGTCTCCAGACAGAAGATGACAACAACAACAGCAACAACAACAACATGCCAAAGAAAATTAAAGCAAACCTAGACTAAGAAATAATGTTCATTCACACAGGATAGATTGACCATATTCTACACTTTCTCTCAGACACAATAGCCATGATGATGATGATTTCATGTGGCATTTTTGGCTGGGGTCATGTTTGGGCTGCCTGGTGCAAGCTTGGGCAACTCGTGCGTCGATGATGATGAGGACAACACAATACACAGTCCCCGAGTGGAGAAAATCTTCAACCCAACTGGGAATTGAACCCTGGCCCCCAGGCATGGCAATCTACCATGCTGTCCCCTGGACTACTGCAGCAGGCACAATAGCCATAAACACATGAGTCTGATATTCTTTAAGAAAATGCCAAAAACTGTCCATTTCATTCCCTTACACAAGTTTGAAAGTGTGTTAGAAACAAGGCTAAAATTGTGAATTTTACATAATTGGAGGGTTCATGGAAAGTGATTTTCAGAACTTGTGCTTTGATAAACTGTACCTAACAGTAAGATCATATCTAATAATCTTGGGATCAGATATATGTATACACATGAATGTAAATAAGAATATCAGTATCCTATATTGCTGAAAGTAATTGTAATTAACAGTAAAAGGTTAGTATATGTAGTTATATGTAAATATTTGTAATCCTTGACTCAGCCCTGAGGACAGGCAACTACCAAGTGCTCTCTGTCTTGGTCAATGCCAGGCCAGTATACATGTCTGTGAGCCAAGATTTTGATGTGTGAAGCATTCCAGTGTCCCTCATTAATAGCTTGAGAACTCCCACCACAAACCTACGGGAATGACTAAATGTGTCATCCATAGATGTAAGGGAGACTGCTGTAGGACTCAGAGTTGGTGGTTCAAAACAGTATTCCTTTCAGATCCAAGGTTGTAGGGGATGTGACATTAATATAGAGAGGTATACTTAAGATACAAAATACATACAGTATTTCATTACAAAAAAGAAACTACATTTATTTTCAAAAAATTTGTACCCACAAAATTGTCTGTTTTGGACTTTCACTACAAATTTTTATAATCTGTACCATCTTACAGTAACATGCCTTTGAAAGAAATGACATAGTAACATCACAGGATCATATAAAATCAACTGTCTGACAGATATGATAGCTTCACAAGTGAAAACAAGGATATCAACACCTTGTCAACAAGTCTTTCTTGCTGCCATTGTAAGTGTACTGGAAGTTTGCCAACTGCTGGTACCACACAGTGCAGAAACACGGAACTAAAACACTTTGTCCACACAGTCCATCCATGATTGTGTTGTGCAGACCCAAACTTCCTAGCACGAATCACAAAGAAATAAAGCAAACAAAACAAGAAATGCACAATTGTGCATGCAGGGTCTGAAAGGGATGTAGTAGTGGAGAGGGTTGGAGGTATGGCCAGAGGCTGGGAAGACCATCCCTGCTGGAACAGGTGGGCCACCTGCCAGAGAATGGGGTCACCGCTGTTTCCTTGGCGACTTGGGCATTAGTAGTTGGGAAGCTGTTGACTGCTTGGCAGGAAGCACCATGCAAATAAAAACACATTAGTTCTTCCTGAACAAACACATGATCTGGGCCTGTGGGGAGTCAGGATAGTGTGTCCACATTGGCATATAACCCCATTGGGCAACAAATCAACGAATATCATAATGGCATGCTGATTAGAAAAAAGGCCCACCACTGCAGCCTGTGGGCTGCCTTATCAGGTACCCATGATGACAGACTACATAATAACATTACAGGCATATGGTTTGTAATTAAATGGAATTTAGTGACATACAAAAAAGGTATGAAATTTGGTGAATGCATATATAATCAACTGCAGTTCCTTCTCGTCCTGTTAGTAATCCACTTATGTTGTATTGAGCCTTTTAGATGTAAATGCTAGCAGCTGCTTCAATCCATCTGCATTTCAATGGTCAATGAGTGCAGCCACACTGTCCTTTGAAGCATCCAAAGACTGGAACAATGGTTTTTGGGGATAGAAAGTAGCTAAACATGGTGCCCACCAGAGGTGTTCCTTCTGTGTTGTGACCAAACAAGGAAGGTACCTTTGCACAGGAGAAGGTACATGGGATGTGCAATGATGGATGCCCCAGATTGAACCGGTGGTAATAGGCAATTTTGCCTTAAAAAGCTTGCAGTTCTCGTTAGAAAGAGGGACATTGGCATGTACAAGTCTCTCCATACGTTTGGATGCCCTGCCATGATATGATGCAATTTGGGTACCCATGAGATAGTTGGAATAAGTTGGATTTATGCAATCCAGGATCACAGGCCTGAATTTTTGAAGGCAGTCTTTTGGACCATTATACAGTGGTGCCTGGTGATAAGCAGTTGGAACAAAACCATCTACATCAATCAAGCTGTTATAGAAAAAAATTATTTTCCAGAAGCAGTATTGTGGTGTTACAGAATCACTACTAAAAGTTGCAAGAGACATAGTACACAAAAATCAGGATTAAATCCTAGGCCCTGTTTATTACTGTATCAAATAATAATTTAAAAGTTGCACTACAAATGTAGGTGAAATACGATAATTATTACACCCAGTCTGAAAAATGTGGAACAGAGAGCTATGCTGACACATGTAATTCCAATAAACTGCAGTACAATTGAATTGTATCTCTGTGTAGTAAGCTTACTGCCCAAATTGCAGTAATTTAATGAAAAGTGTCTTTAGACCTTTATATCTAGAGGCTGGATTAGTACTGTTGACTTTATAGATGCCAGTACACACTGGACAGCCACTTTATTTTTGATTGCTTCATTTGTAGCCTGTAGCTCTCGTGAAAATGAATTTATTGTATTAGAGACTTTTATGTGTTTAACTGCATTGCATCTAATAATAATTGTTGCATATGGATTTCAATAAATTAATGGAACTGCTAGTAGTTTTGTGTATTTTGTTATAAGCACTATTTGAAGCTGATTATATGAAAAATGGTATTGAAAGGAAATCATGAAATTTGAAAATGCTTTCAGTTTTGGAACAAAGAGTATCTGCATTACTTGGCAAAGAAGCTGGACTGTTTGTTCCCAGTGGTACTATGGGCAATCTACTTGCTGGTAAGTTAAATAGAAACGTAAATGTGTACATGTCTGAGGAGATACATTTTTGTACCACTAGTCAATTTATGTGTTTTGTTTCTGTTTACCTCCATGTTTCAGTTATGGTTCATTGCAGTCGAAGAGGAACTGAACTAATAACTGGTGACAAATCTCATATTTATAAATATGAGCAGGGATCAGCAGCACAGGTGTGTTTTCTTATTGATCCACCATCCATTGTGCAGAGATATACCAAAACACCTCATATTAATTACATGACATGTAACACTGTGTATTGTAGATCTGTATGACAAATAGAGTTGTTTTGTTAACAGATCTCTATTGTTATAGGTCTGAGTAATTAACTTCATTGAAAAAGATGTTGTGTTAAGGTAATGATTAAACTACTAACGAAGCTATTAAACAAAAGCTATTTATAAGGATGGTTCAGAAAGTAACCACTGCTCCAGTGAAGTGTTGGTATTTGTGTGCAGAACACCACCAATGTCACATTTTAATTTTTGTCAGCAAGCACACAACTTTGTAAGAATGAAGTTTGTTCTTTAATGCATTTGCTTGTTATTGCTTCAAAACATGAGCAGTGCAATACAAAATCCCATGAAATTGAAGGTGCAAGCAGTAATAAGATTTCTCCGAGATAAAAATGTCTCATCAACAGAGTATCTGTGGTAAGCAGGACTGGCCGCTGTGCGGCGCTGGCTGGACTATCGCACTGCACCCTGCTGGCCGCGCGGCAGTTTGAGAGAGGCACCGGGCCAGCCGTGAACTTTGCCTCAGTTGTATTCTCACAGTGCTCGCTAATGTGGTTGTGCCTCCAGATGATACTGATTGCTGGGACAGAAGTGGTCGTGTGTAGCAGTAGATTTCGTCGGACTCTGATGGGATGGTTCAAGAGCCTGGCAACAATTGTAACTGGCTTAATGTGCATAGTCATAACACAATTGGCGACGAGGGTGGTGTTTGGATTGGCGTGTGCTCTGTCGTGGACGATGGTGGAAAATGAAGGACTGGGTCTGGCGGATTTTCAGCTACCCCCATGGGGCCAAATCCTGCAGCAATCGCTACAGACTGTGGTTGAGTCCATTCACCAGTTAACTACGATTGTGTTCGGTCAGGTGAACCACTTTGACTCTCTGGTGTCACGGTTGCAGTCAGCTCCTCTGCCGGTTATTTTTTTCTAGTTCTGTGTCTCCCACTACAGCATTTCCGCCTCCCTTTTCTGGCTTTGATGATTCTTTAGAAGATTGGGACTCTTATGGAAACAGGCTATGTCAACATTTCCTTGTGTTTGGAGTATCCGGCCTGGCGTTGTGTAAGGCTTTATTTCTTTCATGTGTCTCTCCTCACATCTATCAACTTTTCCATCAACTAGCTCTCCTGCAAGAACCGGCTGCTTCGTCTTTTGATGAAATGTCGTTTTTTGTCAGCCCATAACCGCCTGCATATGCATGTTATTGTGGTGCAGGTTGAATTTTACTGGTCGCATAAGAAAACCACTCAGTCCTATTGGGCATGCGCCACACAGCTGCACGGTCTTAGCTGTCGGTGTATGTTCATTACTCCAACCCACAAGGAGTCAAATGTGGACGATATGGTTTAAGATGGAATTATCCGGCTTGCTCCAGATAGGGAGGTGCGCCAACGTGCCCTACAGCTGGAAAATCCTACATTGACGGATGTTTTAAACATTGCACAGTCTTTTGAAGTCTCATGGGCTGCAGGGGATAAAAATTGAGACTTGGGGTGATGTCGCTGCAGTTTCGCAGTCGGGTTTGGCACCTTTGGATTGTGCGGATGTCGCTTTTGAATGGGAGAGCCCCACTCACTGCACACAGCTTCGCAGCAGCCGCGGGCCACTTTACACACTCCCTCTAGTACGCAGAGACCATTTCCATCTTGTCCTCTTTGTTTTGTACAGCATGACAGGGCAGATTGCTCCAAGCGTCGGGTTATATGTCACTCGTGCAAGAAAAAAGGCCACATGGCTTCTGTTTGCCGTTCCCAGCCGACTGAGGAAGATGACAACTTTTTGTTGAAGTTCATAGTTTCGACAGTGCGGTCATCTTACTTGTCAATATGGGAGCTTCTGTTTCTCTTCTCAATTATCTCATGTATGTACTGCTTGGCTCACCTCTCCTGGCTGCTGACAACCATTCTTTGCATGGCTACAGCCACCAGCGCATCCCTATCCTGGGTTAATTTACGGCTTCCACAGCGTATAACTCTGTCATCAGGCCGGTCACTTTTCTTGTTGTTAATGACACTGCGGCTGTTAACATTTTCGGCCTGGATGCTTTTAATGTTTTTGGTTTTACTATTGATGATTCTGTCACTCTCCTCTCGGATTCGGTCCCTTTTCCGGAGTTTTCAGGAATTTTCTTCCTTGTTTTCAGGTGGACTGGGTTGTGCTGTGGCCTTTACCGCCCACATTACTATGAAACCGACAACACGCCCCAAGTGTTTTCATGCACACCAGGTGCCGGTGGCCCTGCGCAACCAACTTAAGGCTGAATTGGATCGCCTAAAGGACTTGCAGGTTTTAACTCCTATTTCTTCCAGTGATTGGGCTATGCCACTGGTTCTTGTAAAGAAACCTGGGGGTCTTTACGTATCTGTGGGGATTTTAAAGTTACCATCAATGCGCAGTCTGTGATTGACTCATACCCCATGCCTCGTACAAATGAACTTCTAGCTTTACTTTCTGGTTCACATTCTTTTTCTCACATAGATTTAGCAGAAGTCTATCTTTAGCTTCCTTTGGCCAACGACACAAAACATCTCTTGGTCGTCAACACTCCCTTTGGGTTATATCAATATCAGTGACTTCCTTTCGGGGTCGCTAGTGCCCCGGCTATTTTTCAGTGCTACTTAGAGCAGCTACTCTGCCCGGTTCCGGGTTGTGTTAACTACTTAGACAATATTGTTGTGACCGGGGCTTCACCCCACGAACATTTACAAAACTTCCGGGCACTTTTCTCTGTCCTCCAACCAGCTGGTCTCCGCTGCAACCTAGCCAAGTTTCATTTTTTCCAACCTTCTATTTCTTATTTGGGATTTGAAGTGTCTTCAGCGGGCGTCCGCCTTTTACCGGATTGCGTGGCAGCGGTACAGTCCCTGCCATGTCCCGCATCTGTTAAAGATGTACATGTTTTCTTGGGCAACATTGCCTATTACCACCATTTTTTACCAGGGGCTGCCTCGGTTGCGCATTTCTTACATCGTATGCTTCACAAGGGTGTTCCCTTTGCCTGGTTGTCTGAGTGTTAATGGGCATTTTGCACATTAAAGCGCTTACTGACTTCTACCCCTTGCTTAATGGTGTTTTTTCCTGGGCAACATCTGGTTCTGGCTACGGATGCATCTCAACATGGCACTGGGGCTGTTTTGGCCCATAAGTATTCCGATGGGTTGGAACGTTCCATCGTGTACGCATCTAAGTCGTTGACGGCTACCCAGCAGCGATACTCTCAAATTGAAAAAGAGGCATTAGCCATTGTGTATGCTTTGAAGAAATTTCATGTTTACTTGTATGGGGTCAAATTTCATCTTATTACTGATCATAAGCCTTGGTTTCTCTATTTCACCCTACAGCGAAGCTCCCTGACAAGACAGCTTAGAGATTGCAGCGTTGGGCTCTCTTTCTTTCCCGTTATAATTATGAGATCCATTTCCGTCCGACAGCACAACATGCTAACGCGGACACGTTATCATGCCTTCCGGTGGGTCCTGATCCTGGCTTTGATACAGAAGAACTTTTGTGCTTTTATTTGGATGAGGAAGCTCAGTCTACTGTTGATGGTTTTCCTATTACAGCTCCAGTATTGGCCAAGGCGGTGTTGTCCGATCCCGTGCTGCGGCGTGTTCTTCACTACATTCGTGTGGGCTGGCTGGACATCCATCTGTGTAGGCCTTCAGACCCCCTCCGTATATTATTCCTTCCGTTTTCGTCTGTCTGAATGGGACGGGGTTCTCCTTTTGGCTAAGACAGACAGTCTCCGTGAGTATTGATTTTGGTGGATCTCCGTTCAAAAGTGCTTCATATGCTTCATGAAGGACTGTGGGGAGTTTCCCACATGAAAACATTGGCTCGCCGGCATGTGTTTTGGCCCATCATCGACGGTGACTTTACGAGGCTGGTGGCTAAGTGCTCGTTGTGCACTTCGCAACAGGTGGTGCCTCGGGCGTGTCTATCTTCTTGGCCACAACCCCAACAGCCGTGGGAATGGGTGCATATCGATTATGCAGGACCCTTCCTTAACTCTCATTGGTCTTTTCTTGTGGATGCTTATTCAAACTTTCCATACATTTTCATTGCTATACCATGTCCACTGTTGTAACTATTCAATCACTGTCTAAAGTTTTTGCTTTGGAGGGGTTTCAGGACACGCTTGTTTCAGTTAATGGCACCCCTTTCACTTTATTTTGTTTTTCAAGATTTTTGTGCTCGTCTGGGCATTCACCACATTATGGCTCCTCTGTTTCATCCCCAGTCTAATGTCAAAGTGAAACGGTTTGTGGGTGCTTTTGAAGCTCAAATGTGCAAATATGTGACCTCTTTCTCTGTGGACGTTGTCATTATCCGTTTCTTGATGTCATATCAATTCACCCCGGCGGGGGAACGGAGCCCGGCAGAATTCCTTCATAGCAGGCGACCTCGTACTCTCTTTCATTTCTTGTTGCCTCAGCCACTGAGTGATCCCACACAACCATCAGGTCGTGTGCCGCTGTGCGGCACTGGCTAGACTACCGCACTGCACCCTGCCGGCCGCGCAGCGGTATGAGAGAGGCACGGGGCCAGCCATGAACTTTGCCTCAGTTGTATTCTCACAGTGGTTGTGCCTCCAGGCGTTACCGATAGCTGGGACAGGAGTGGTTGTGTGTAGCAGTGGATTTCGTCTGACTCTGATGGGACGGTTCAGGAGCCTCATAACAATTGTAACTGGCTTAACGTGCATAGGTGTGCTATTAGTCATAACAGTATCATAGTCAAATTGTGCAGTGCACTTGGTCCAGACATAATGAGTAAAGTTGTAGAACATACATTCATAATGCAGAGAGGAATTATGTTGTGAGTAATGATTATGCATGAAAATTAAAGAAAGGCTTTGTGAAACTTGAACAATTGCTATCTCTGAACATTATGAACAATCCCCACTAATTTCTCATATGGTTTTACATCAGATTGTCACTGATAACTTCCTTCAAATTGGACACTTTCAAATGATTTTGAGGTTACTTTCTCTATAACTTGGAAACTTAACATTGTATTGCAATTTTTCTTACATAAATGGTGTAATATATGTATCATGAATAAAATATCATAAAAATACAATAAATTTATTTATCTATATTGACTGAGGCAGTCAAACTTTCTGAAATTTTTGATACCACATGTTTTTTTAATCACTGTCCCAAGTTTCAAAATACTTGAACGAATTTAGCCTAAATTGACTTTTTTAAAATTTTACATTCTCCTTATTTAATTTTAGTAACTTTTAAAATGTTTTAAGAATAATCACCATGATGAAGTAGTAACGAGGAAAATAATTGTAACTGTCACTTGTTTACTTCCACGTGAGTCACTGAGAAATGTTTCCCTGTGGTGCTTTTGCTGGCGAAGTACTGGTTTAAAGTGGCATGTTCAGACTGCAGTGGCTTTGTGTTTCTGTAGTGCTCAGTAGTTGACTTTCACCACCAGTGGTGCGGGAACACCACTGGGCCACCACTGGCTGAATATTGCTTTCAGTGGTGGCCTTCAAACGATGCCACTCAGTGATGCTACTGACCAGCCAAACAGTAAGTTTCCATGTATGATCAGCTGCTCCTGTTCTGAGCAGTAGAATGCTGAATCACAGCATATGAAAGTTTAGGGACTGCCAAGAAGTGCTTCTTAGTGGCTCCATGTGAAGGGGGCCTTAATATTTTTGCTAAAGCTACTGACGGGATCTGTTACGCATTTTTGACATTTAAATTAATAGGATGTGAATTCAGTTGTTCCGTGTAATGATATATTGTGCAAGTGGCTAACTATTGTAATTAAGTAGCTATAGCTCATGCTTCCCCATTTTATCTACAACTGAATGATGCATGTTCACTATGTTAGGAAATGGTGTTCAGGATGTTAATAAATTGAAAAGTGTATTTTTCCATCATTCAGTTGTTTAGTATTAATAATAAATACCAATTGACAGACTGTAAATAGAAACTTTTCTGAAAGTAAGAATCATAGATCACACTCTAACAAAAAACTGTTTAGTTTTGAAACAATAAAAAATATCTTCTATGAAAATTTATGATGTCCATTATTTTAAAATACATTTTATAAACATACAAGGCTCTTTTAATTTTCATACTCCATAGTTTATGAAACATAGAACATGAAGCTAAATGTGTTAAGTGTATAACTGAATTCACAACCAAATTTTCAATAAAGACTAAGAAATATTGGAAAAATTATAAATGTTTCTGTGTATCTTCATTTTCAGAAATACATTTCAATTTAATGATGCTAAAAAAGCCATCAATCATACATAATACAATATTTTATTTCTTATTACATTAAATATGATATCTGCAGATTGCAGGGGTTCAAGTAACAACAGTTAAAAATAAACCAGATGGAACTTTTGATTTAGATGAAATGCAGATGAAAATACGGAATGAAGATATCCATGAGCCAGTCACTGCTCTCATCTGTATTGAAAATACTCACAATGTATGTGGTGGGAAAGTGCTACCAATGGAGTGGCTGAAGGAGGTATGTATCAGAGTTATAAGTTGCAAGGTTCAATTCTAAGTTTTTCTGGATGAAAGTAGAGTCCTCAAATTGAATGTTACATAATCAGTACTTAGCAAGATTCCATGTATTTAGCCATTTGCAGACTGCAACCATACTTGTATGGTGGCAGTCATATTGTCATGCCAGTCTATGACTGTATTGGTATGTATTCACTTTTCTGTCATCTGTATGTGAAGCCTTTCACAACGATTACTCCCATCTGTGACTGACTGATGTTGCCATGTTGATGTATTGCATTTTTAGGAGGCCTTGTATACATTTGATCACAGAGGCACTTTACTTGCTTGGTACCACAGATTGTGGCACAAGGGTTCAGGGTACAAAGAACACTGTGTGCAGTCATCTGACATGGTGATACAGAAATGAACACTAGGTGTGTGTGAATGTTTTCAGGAGTACTACAACCTGAAGAAATTTTTAATTTATTAATTTATGTATTATAATTGTATTATATATTATAATTAATTTTTAATATAATAGCTATCAAGTAATTACTGTACCTATAATACAATGACTTGATAAGAATATCATAAGACAATGGGTTATTTTATTTCAAAAATTTTTATAATTCAACCATCCCAAAAAAAATCCTGTCCAGAGGAGCAGGTGAGTATATAAAATCTTTGCCTTCAGAGTGTTAAGTGCACTATCTGTAATTAATTATCTATAAAAGGATAAGTCTGCTGTTAGAATGGAATATACATACATAGTAACTAGTATTATTTCAAATAAATTATTTACTTCAAACCAAGGATGGGCAAATGGTTCATGTTTTCCATGATGAAGATACATTGGCATTCACAGTAGAACAAACTTAGAGTGTATAAAGTGGCTGAGGAGTGTAGATCTTCAAAACAATATTGGATCTTGCATTTCTAACTTACCTTACAAAACACATGCCTGTCTTTAGTTCAATTTTGCTGAAGTTCTCATCAGCTAACTGCTGATCATTTTGACACTGTTTTGTGCTTTAAAAAAATGTTATTATATCACCCTTCATGGGCCATCTAGAGGAATCTTTCCTGACTACCCAGAATCCCAAACCCCACATCTGGTTCAGATTCATTGATGATATCTTCATAATCAGGACTGAAGGCGAGGACACGCTATCAACATTCCTTCAAAACCTCAACACCTTCTCCTCCATTCACTTCACCTGGTCCTACTCAACCCAACGTGCCACCTTCTTCGACGTTGACCTGTTCCTCAAAGATGGCCTTATCAGTACCTCCGTCCACATCAAACCCACCAACCATCAACAATATCTCTATTTTGACAGCTGCCACCCATTCCACACCAAAAAGTCCCTTCCGTACAGCCTATCCATCCGTGGTCGTCGCATCTGCAGTGACAAGCATTCCCTCTCCAAATATGCCAAACACATCACTGAGGCCTGCACTGACTGCAATTACCCTCCAAATCTTGTCCAGAAACAGATCTCAAGGGCCATGTCTGTCCAGTCACCCTCCAACTCCCCCACACCCACCGGCCTGCCACAGAGGAGCACCCCTCTAGTGACCAAATATCACCCAGGACTGGAGCAGTTAAACCGAGTTCTCCATCCGGGTTTTGACTACCTTTCATCCTGCCCTGAAATGAGAAATATCCTACCAAATATCCTCCCCACCCCCTTAAAGTGGTTTCCTACCACACACCAAACCTACATAATATCCTTGTCCATCCCTACTCCATCCCTGCTCCCAATCCCTTACCCCATGGCTCATACCCCAGCAGTAGGCTTAGATACAAAACCTGTTCTATCCACTATCCCACCATCACCTACTCCAGTCCTGTCACTGGAATTTCCTACCCTTTAAGAGGCAGGGCAACCAGTGAAAGCAGTCATGTTATCTACAAACTGAGCTGCAACCACCTTGCAGCTTTCTATGTGGGCATGACTAGCACCCAGCTATCTATCCGAATGAATGGCCATCATCACACTGTGGCCAGGAGACAGCTAGACCATCCTCTTGCAGAGCATGCAGCACTGCATAGTGTGACTCCTTTCAATGACAGCTACACAGCCTGTGCCATATGGATCCTCCCCACGAACACCAGCTTTTCTGAATTGCACAGATGGGAACTCTCTCTACAACATATCCTTTACTCCTGCAATCCCCCAGGCCTAAACCTTTACTAATTCCTGCCTCTATCACCCTTCCCTTCCTCTCCCTGTCACTCTCTATCCTTACATTTGTCTCCCATCTCGCTATACATTTCATTCCTTTCCCTTCCTTCCACACTGTCCATCAGACAGCACTGGTGTATTCCCCCACCCGTGCTGCACACCCCCCCCCCTTCTCTCCTGCTTCCCTCTCCTTGCCACCTCCTCATGCCCACCACTGGTTGCTTCTGCCTAGGCTGCTGGGTAACGCAGATCGGCCACAGCGGCTGGAGACGACGGTCGTTTCTGTGTATGTTTGTGTCTCTAACTGATGAAGGCCTAAAAGGCCAAAAGCTTTAATGTTGTTGTCTATTATTTGTACGTGTCTGTGGCTCATCGGACGTCTCTGTGGTGAGTAAGCAACCTATCCTTCTCAAAATTACTGTTGAATCCTTCTTAGAATTTCTATTTTTTTTCTTTCTTTGTGTGAGTATCAGTGGTACAGCACAAAGGTAAGTACTGGCTAGCCAATGTATCTCTTTTTAAGTATAATTTACAAGTGTACTTTGTCCTTTATGACTTTCTTTGGAAATGGAAACACATTCTTTCTGCTATGGCTAGACTGCCAACTTTCAGGAAAGTGAAAAAACAGTCTAGAGTGTGAAATACATTGAAGAATCCAGGGAAACTGTGTAAAAATTCATGCAGGGAGAATGACAGATAGGATTCAACAGATAAAATTTGGGAGTGGGGCTGGTAACGGAACTAACGCTCTGGCTATAATGGCTGAAGACAGCAGTTAGTTGATAGATGACATGCATTGTTTCGCATGTGGCCCAGCCCTACCACAGGAAAAACCTACCTCATTTAAGTCAGCACTAAGTATTATTTGTTATACTTTACTTCTCTTTACTGCTTGATATGTCATCTTTGGTTTGCTGTTGACATGGCTCAGTACTTAACATATAGTATCTTTCCACCCATCATTACCTCTTGGTCTAGGTTGTGAATAACCTTCCCCTTCTGTTCCCTGTTCCATTTTTCTCCCTTCCTCTGCTACCTGATGAAGGAATACAGTTCTGGAAGCTTCTCTTTTGTCAGCGGTTTTGTTTTTTATTTTTATTTATTTAATCTTGTGTGTGTGTGTGTGTGTGTGTGTGTGTGTGTGTGTGTGTGTGTGTGTGTGTGTGTGTGCAAGCGCATGTACACTCGCAAATGACTACCATGCAGAAATAAAGTAAGTACTGACCAGCCAATCTATCTCTTTTGAAAATTATTTTACAGCAGAATTATATCGGCAACTATCATCAATGCTTTCTGGTCCAAATTGTTGAATGCCAGCATAAATTGTTCACATTTCTGTATGATCTGTTGTTGCATGAAAATGTTTTAAATTATCTCAAACCATAAAATCATTTGTGTGGGTATAAACTGTTGTGCCCACAGTTGTAGATGCAGCACAGTTAATATGAAGCAAAAGGAGAAAAAAATATTATGTGAATCAACACTCATGGTGCAGCTTTGATTTGCTGAAGCTTGTGATCTCATTTGTGTTAATCTTGCTGTTATATCTCAATAATGAAAGTTCCAAAACTTCAGTCTCTTGTTGCTGCTGCCAGATCTCACCATCAGTAGTTTCTAAACATTGATTTGGGCCTTCCACATGTAATGAATGCAATGCAAAAAATGTTATTGTGACTTAAAATGCATTTTTTTAAATGTCAGAAGTGAGTCTCACATATATTTCATAACATATATTTTACTCGATCACAATCAGAAGATATAGTTCTAAATCAGTGAAGAAGTCCTACTCCAAAATGCTCCATGCTTGCAAGGAATAAACAGTGCTGTCCACGGGCCAGCTTCTTGTTCTCATATACTTAACAAGACAACAAGACTAGTCTTCGATGCTGATTGTTATTAATATTGTTTCTGCTGTAGTTAGTTTCAAATCTGGTTCAGATCATGCTTTCACTGATATCATTTCAATGATTATTATTGTTTATAATTTTAAAGTTATTATTTTTCAACTAAACTGTAGTACCAACTATTTCATGTGTCTTCATCCTATTTTGAAGTGAGATATGACTTGAAGAACATAAGCTGATCATGTTGAGTAAATAAATAAACTCTGTCAGTAAGTCAAATACATCAGAATAGGGTTGAGTGTTCTCATAGACATTACATTTCATTCACAACTTGTCTATTTAGTGCCCATAAATTTGGAATATTTGCTTTATGCCCCCCCCCCCCCCCCCCTCCACACACACACACATTTTATCTTAAGCACTGTGATATAGTTGGGTCACATAATACAAAAGGTATTGTGTTCTGGAAGTAACACCTACCATTGTGTGTGCACACAGTTGTGGAAGCAGTCAGCTGAGCGTGGCATACCAGTGCACCTGGATGGCGCTCGTTTGCTGAATGCAGCGACGCAGATGCGTGTGGCCCCTGCTGTGCTGACAAGTGGCTGCCACTCAGTATCATTCTGTCTCAGCAAAGGTCTTGGTGCACCAATTGGTTCATTGCTGGTGGGTGATGCTGCTTTTGTGGCCAAGTAAGTAGTCTTTATCATTTATACATTGTAACTTTGAGCTTTTTATGGGTGACATTTGGAACAAAGGAACTGATTTTGAGCAATTTTGAGTTGTAGCCCGGACCTCTATGAAGGTTCAGGAAACAAGATTGAAACATTGGAAGTGGGCCTATACCACACCAAGGCACAAAATCAGTGTTTCTTTTTCTTTTTTCCCCACAGTCTATTTCCTACGTATACAGCCATGTGCAACCTTCTCTCATGGTATAACTGCCTTCAGTGGAGTTGACATGCCACCTGCTGTACTTCCATTCTGTCATGAGTGTGTGTGTGTGTGTGTGTGTGTGTGTGTGTGTGTGTGTGTGGCTATATGTCCCGAAAAGAATGCCCACCTGTTCAAGTGAAAACACAGAAAAAAAACACCACATTCAGATAAAAAAAAAAAAAAAAAAAAAAAACAGATAATAATACAATTATGACACAATATGATTTCACTACCACATTAAGGTTCAATTCACATAAAATGTATTCTCCAGTCAAGTGATATGCCAATGCTGCTATAATCAGTTCTATTAGTAATGATTAAATTAAACACAGTTCAAAACTTATTACACATTATTATAGAATTTCTGTACAGAATAGAAAGGATTCTCAAAGAGATAAAGTTTTAATGGTTTTTTTGAAGTTGGCTAAATCCCCAGTGGTTTATTTGACATGGACAGTCAGTTTATTGAATATTTTTCTGCCTGAATAACGCACTTTTTTGTACCATGCTGAATAAATCTTTGTGAAGATCATGTTTACTCCTCATATTGTGATTGTGATATGAACTATTTCTTTTGTAAATTATATTATTTCTCACAAAGCACATTAGTGACAAAATGTATTGGTAAGGTGAGGACCTGCTGTTTGAATAAATTTCTGCAAGAGGATCTAGGAGGAACTCTACTCATAATTCTTATAACCCTCTTCTGTACAATGAAAACGTTTTTTGCTTGTGACTGATTTCCCCAGAATAGGAAGCCATATATCATAAGTGAATACAAATAACTATTGAATTTAGCTTTGTTTGTTTCCATTGCACAAATAGCATCAATTACGCAAATGGCAAATGCGGCTGAATTTAGTCTTTTACACAGATCGATGATGTGGACAGATCACATAGTAGTAGTAGTTGTTGTTGTGGTCTTCAGTCCACATACTGGTTTGACGAAACTCTCCATGCTACACTATGAAACCTGGGTAAGCCTCTTCGTCTCAGAATACGTACAGCAACCTACATCCTTTTGAATCTGCTTACTGTATGCATCCCTCAGTCTCCCTCTACGATTTTTACCTCACACACTCTTCCTCCTAATGCTAAGTTGATGATTCCTTGATGTCTCAAAATGTGTCCTACCAACATATCCCTTCTCTTAGTTAGGATATGTCAGAAACTCCTTTTCTCCCCAATTCTGTTGAGCACCTCCTCATTAGTTACATGAGCTACCCATTTAATCTTCATTATTCATCTGTACCAGAACCACATTTCAAAAGCTTCTATCATGTTTTTGTCTGAACTCCATATTGTCCATGTTTCACTCCCATACAATGGTACACTCCAGACAAATGCTTTCAGAAAGGACTTCCTAACATTTAAACTATTAAATAACTGTATGCACTGTATATGCCCCATCAAGAATTGACAGAAGAGTTCATAAATATTTATTGGATGTCAATAAATTTTGCTTCTTCAGAAACGCTTTTCTTCCCATAGCCATCCTGCATTTTATATCTTCTTAACTTCGACCATCAGAAGTTACCTTGCTACCCTAATAAAAAATCTCATCTATTACTTTTATTATCTCATTACCTAATCTAATTCCTTCAGTGCCACCTGATTTTCTGACACTACATTCCATTACATTTGTTTTACTCTTGTTAATGTTCATCTTGCACCTTCCTTTCAAATAAATGTTCATTCCATTAAATTGCTCTTCCAGGTCTTTTGCTGTCTCTGACTATATTGTCAACAAACCACAAGGTTTTTATTCCCTCTCCCTGGACTTTAATTCCCTCTCCAAATTTCTCCTTGCATTCCTGAGAAAGTGTATTCCAGTCAACATTGTTAAAAGCTCTTTCCAGATCCACAAATGCTAAAAATGTTGGTTTCCCTTTCCTTAACCTATTTTCTAAGATAAGTCGTAATGTGAGTGTTGCCTCGTATGTTCCTACATTTCTCCTAAATCCAAACTGACCTTTCCCAGGGTTGGATTCCACCAGTTTTTCCAACCATCTGTAAATAATTTGTGTTAATATTTTGCAACCATGACTTATTAAACTGATAGTTCTGTAATTTTCACATTTGTCTGCACTTTCTTTCTTAAGAATTGGAAGCACTATAGTGTTCTTGAAGTCTGAGGGGCCCTTAGGGGCTTGGCATTCACTTGCTGAGTATAAAATTGGTGAATCTGGGGTCCTGAACTGTGGGCTGTGTCACGCCAACAGCCTGCTACACCGTAAGTTCTGTGCATGCTTCAATGACCATCATTTGGTGTGTTGGTGGAACATTGTATGTTTCAGAGCCCGGGGATCTTGGCTTAATCACCTGGGTTGCAAGGATGGTTCAAACCTCTCAGCTGTATAAGGCTTACCCAGGCAAGCTGAGGTCTGCCTGGGTGGATGTATAGTTTCCTAGCTATTCGTGGGACAGAAATGAAATGAGCAAATAATAGTGTTGCTGGAAGCAAAACCGGCGTCTCTACGTGGGGAAAGACTGATTTCAATGTTATGACATATGGCCCTAAATCATTCCCAGCCCTGATCATGCCATGGGAGGAACATAGGGCACTCAACCGATCAGGACTGTACTCGCCCCAGTGTCTGTGCACATAGAGATGGAGAATCGTTTCAGTCGACCAAGTCACAATTATTCGTTGAACAGCTTGAAGATAAGTTTGGCGAGGTAACTTCTTTTTCAAAGATGAGAAGTGGGGCTGTTTTGATACAAACAGCATCCTCAGCACAGTCAAAGGCATTACTTGCATGCGACAAGCGGAGTGATGTTCCTGTGAGTATCATACCCCACAAGACGCTCAACATGGTCCAGGGTCTGATATACCACCGTGATCTCGTGTCCCAAACTGATGATGAGTTGCGAGCAAACCTGCAGCACCAACGTATTACTTTTTCTGGCATGTGTATAGGGAGCCAAAAGATAACAGGGTTGCCACCAGTGCTTTCATCCTGGCCTTTGAAGGCGATACACTGCCTGAGAATGTCAAGGTAATGATATACCGGTGTGATGTAAAACCATATGTCCCTCCCCCTATGCGGTGTTTCAGGTGCTGGAGGTTTGGGCAAATGTCCTCCAGGTGCACTTCCAACCCTACCTGCAGGGAATGTGGGCGTCCAGCACATCCAGACAACCCCTGTACTTCGCCTCCCCTTTGCTCATCAACATATACTGTTTTCCAATGGGAACAGAAAATAATGGAGATAAAGATTCTGGATCAGCTTACTTACTCTGAGGTGTGTAAGAAATATAAGCGACTCCATCCTGTTCGTATGGCAACATCTTTTGCCACAGTAACTTCAACACCAGTTGCCTCTTGACGGGTGGGGCTCCCATTTCCCGGTTGTCCCCCCAACACCACCAGTGGGGGTGCTTCACTCCTACCATTAAGGTAGGCTGAGGGATCCCCTTGTTCCTGAATATAGAGCTTCCTGATCTGCATCGGGACCCGAAACCTCCTCCATGAAGCCCTTCCAGCCCATCAAACCAAAATGACAGCGAGAGGCAAGGAAACTGAAGAAACAGAAACAGAAGGAATCTCTGGTGACTGCAACACCACAGCTTCTGCTTCAGAAGATGAGATAGAGATCCTCGCATCCCCTGAGGATCTCGCCATAACAGGATCGCCAAAACCCATGGTTCTTGATCCTGCAGATTCTGAGGAGTTGACCACAGGTGTCCCTGAGGAATAACCATTTCATCCCTTGCATTATGGCTATTCAGCTTGCTGCAAACGAGATCTTGCAGTGTAATCATGGAGGTTTGTTCCACCATCTGGCTGAGCTGCAGCAGTTATTTTGCCACTTTCCTGTGCTCCATTTAGCCCTACAGGAAACCTCGTTTCCTGTCGAGAGGACCCCTGCCCTTTGGGGCTACTATAAAAATTGTTCAGTCTATGGCAGAGTTTCTGGTGGAGTCTGCATCTACGTTCTTGCATCTGTCCCAAGCGCTGCCATGCCTCTTCAAACACCTCTAGAGCCAGTAGCTGTTAGGCTCCGGGCATTGCAAACTATTACTGTGTGTTCTTTATACCTTTCACCAGATGATGATGTCCCTCCTGTAGACCTCGCTTCCTTGGTCACCCAACATCCCTCCACCCTTCCTTCTTTTGGGAGATTTCAATGCCCACCACACTTTGTGGGGTGGCACACAGGCCTCGGCCCAGGGTAGAGATGTCGAGACTCTACTGATGTAGCAAAACATCTGCCTCCTCAACACCAGTGCTATGCATTTTAGCATAGCACATGGAACATATTCCGCTATAGACTTGTCTTTCTGCAGCCCTAGCCTTCTTCCACACCTCGGTTGGAGGGTCCTCAACAACCTGTGCATCAGCGAGCATTTTCCTATCTTCTTGCCACTCCCATTGTCCGCCTGCTGTCCGTCTGCCTCACTGGTCCCTCCATAGGACTGACTGGCCAGCTTATTCCTCAACTGCTGTGATTCCCTCTCCCCTTCCGGCTGATGTTGATGCCGCTGTTCAGCAGGTCACAGGGACCATTGTTTCTGCAGCCGAGAAATCTGTTCCCACCACACTCGGCTCACTCCACTGTAAGTTGGTACCATGGTGGATACTGTAGATTGCTGAAGCCATCCGAGAATGTCGGCATGCACTACAGTGCCACCGACGCCATCATTTGGTTGATCATCTTATCACCTTCAAGTGTCTCCTGGCACGGGCGCGGTGGTTGATCCAAGCAAAGCAAGAGGGTCTCCTGGGAATGGTTCGTTGCCTCCATTGGTTCCTGCACTTCTCCTTCACAGGTATGGTCGCAAGTTCAATGCCTCTTTGGGCACTGCCCACTGGCGGGAACACTGTCTCAGCATTGAGGGTACAGTCTGTGCTGACCCACTCACCATAGCTGAGCACTTGGCAAACCACTTTGCTTGCACCTCAGCGACTGCTGCTTATGGTGCAGATTTTCGTGCCCTTAAACTGGATATCTTTTCAAATGCAATGCTGGCAGACATACAACATCCCTTTTACTGAGTGGGAGAATGAAAGTGCCCTTGCTGCATGCCCAGATACCTCCCCCGGACTGGATCGCATTCACAATCAGTTCTTCTGACACCTATCAGTGGACTCTAAGAACCAGCTTCTCACCCTACTCAATTGCCTCTGGGTTGAGGGTGTTTTCCCGTCTCAATGGTGGGATAGCATCATCCCAGTGATGAAGCCTGGGGCGGATCCGCAGTTGGCTGATAGTTACCGAATGATCAGCCTCACCAACGTTCCTTGCAAGCTCCTCGAATGCATGGTGAGTTGGATCCTCAAGGACCAGGGACATTTGTTCCCACTACAAGGTGGGTTCCGTCATGGCCGCTCCACTATTGACAATCTCTTGTCACTGGAGACGGCCATCTGTACAGCCTTTCTCACTGTAAACATCTGGTTGCCATCTTCTTTGACCTGCGGAAGGTGGTGTAGGACACCACCTGGCGCCACCATATACTTTCTACACTGTACGAGTGGGGCTTATGGAGTTCACTTCCTGTATTCATAATAACTTTCTTGCACTGCATTTTTTCCATGTTCATGTTGGTACTTGTCTCAGCTCACCCCATTTTCAAGAAAACAGTATCCCACAGGTTTCCGTTCTTAATATCCCTCTATTTTTAGTCACAATTAATCATCTTGCAGCGGCTGTGGGGTCATCAGTTTCCACATCCTTGTATGCCGATGACTTCTGCATGTATTTTAGCTCCACAGCTGAACAGTGGTTGCAGATAGCAATTACAAGGGTGCAGTCATGGGTGTTTACCCATGGTTTTCAGTTTTCTGCCTTCTGTCGATGTCAGGCAGTTCACCCGGAACCCGAAATTTATTTAGCTAATGACCTGTTGCATGTTGAAGAGACGCACTGATTTTTAGGGATATTGTTGGATGACCATCTTACTTAGATGCCACATCCCCGACAAAAGTGATGGCAGTACCTAAAGACTCTGCATTGTCTGAGCCACACCGTTTGGGGACCTGCATGCCCAAAGCTCCTGCAGCTCTGTCAGGCCCTCATTCAGTCACGTCTCGACTATAGATGTATAGTATATGATTTGGCCACGCCTTCAGCACTACATACCTTGGACCCAGTTCTACATTGTGGTGTCCGTTTGGCGATGGGGGACTTTCAAACAAGCCCTGTGACAAACCTCCAAGTCGAAGCTGGGGTCCACCCGCTGTGGTTCCGCAGGCAACACTTGCTAGCTTCCTATGTTACCCAAGTTCAGGCCTTGCCCCACCACCTGAACCGCTAGCTCCCTTTTCCAGATGCTGCACTCCCTATCCCTCTGCGACGGCCCAGGTCAGGCTACTTGGCTGCAGTCCATGTTTGGTCCCTTCTCTTGTCCCTTGGTCTATGTTTGCTACAATAATGTGTTCATTAAGCTGTTCAAAGTAACTTGCCTGCTTTCCTAGTTTCTTATTCATTATCAGACCTACTCCTGTGTTGCCACCAACTGATTTTGTATTTTTAATCCTGTACTCACCTGACCAAAAATCCTGTTCATTCTGCCACTGCACTTCTAACTTTAACCTATCCATTTCTCTTTTCAAATTTTCTAACTTACCTACCTGATTAAGGGTTAGAACATTCCAAGCTTCGATCCATAGAATGCCTGTTTTGTTTTTCTTGATGACGACATCCTCCTGAGTAGTCCCCGCCCGGAGATCCAAATGGGGGATTATATTACCTCTGGAATATTTTACCCGAGATGATGCCATCATCATATATTCATACAGTAGAGCTGCATGTCCTCAGGAAAAGTAACGGCTGTAGTTTCCCCTTGTTTTCAGTCATTCGCAGTAATTGTGTGGCAAAGCCACATTAGCTGATATTACAAGGCCAGCTCAGTCAATCATCCAGACTGTTGCCCCTGTAACTACTGAAAATGCTGCTGCCCCTCTTCAGGAACTACACGTTTGTCTGACCTCTCCACAGATACCCCTCTGCTATGGCTGCACCAACAGTACGGCTATCTGTATCGTTGAGGTAGAAAAGCCACCCCACTTTGGCAATGTCTATGGTTCATGAGGATGGTCAGATAGTTATTAATATGTAATCTGAGAAATTTAGAAGATTCAACTTTTAGTATTTCTGTTTCCACATTATATTTAAGTATTTTCCACTTTTTTTATGAAACTGAATTAACTGGTTATTATTAACATTGAGGGACAGACCATTTGCAGTGAACCAATCTAGAACTGCTGCTAATAGAGCAGTTGCAATGTTCTCTAGACTGCAGTCAGGTACCTTGTCAGTCAGAATAGTTTCATCATCTGCAAATAGGGTGTAGTGTGTTTTTTTGGTACATACACAATGGTAGGTCATTTATAAAGATTATGAAAAATAAGGGACCGAGCACTGAGGCACTCACATTTTACTATGCCCCATTCAGAGCTGTCAGGTGCATTTGCAGAATTATGTAATGCTACCTTCTGTTTCCTGTCATCTAGATATGACTCATGCCACATACTAATTTACCTTTTAAGCTATAGTGCTCAGTCTTGCTCAGTGGAATCTCGTGATCTACACACTCAAAAGCTTTCAACAGGTCACAGAAGATTCCAATTGGTAACATTTTTTTGTTTTGATTGATTTGAGAAGATGGTTGACAAATGAGAAAATAGCCTGTTTAGTTGAAATACTCCTTTGGAATCTGAACTGATTTTTGTTAAGGATATTTTGTTTAATGAGGTGATCCATAATTCTGTTGAACATAAGTTTCTCAAGAATTTTTGATATACTTGTTAACAATGTTGTTGTTGTGGTCTTCAGCCCAGAGACTGGTTTGATGCAGCTCTTCACAATACCCTATCCTGAGCAAGCCTCTTCAACTCCACATAAGAACGGCAACCTACATCTGTCTGAATCTGGTTGCTGTATCCACCTCTTGGTCTTCCTCTGCAGTTTTTACCCCACACACTTCCCTCCAACGCTAAATTCACAATTACTTGATGCCTAAGAATGTGTCCAACCAATCGAACCCTTCTTTTAGTCAAGGTATGCCAGAAATTCCTTTTCTCCCCAATTCTGTTCAGTACCTCCTCATTAGTTACGCAATCCGTGCACCTAATCTTCAGCATTCTTCTGTAGCACCACATTTCAAAAGCCTCTATCCTCTTCCTGTCCACACTATTCATCGTCCTTGTTTCACTCCCATACAAGGCAACACTCCACACAAATGTCTTCAGAAAGGACTTACTTAAGCTTAAATCAATATTTGATGTTGACAAATTTCTCTTTTTAAAGAATGCTTTTCTACCCATTGCCGTTCTGCATTGTATATCCCCTGTACTGCAATCATCATTTGTTATTTTACTGCCCAAGTGACAAAACTCATCTACCTCCTTTATTGTTTTGTTACCTAATCTAATTTCTTCATTATCACCTGATTTTCTTAGACTGCATGCCATTACCCTAGTTTTGTTAACAATAAATTGGATAATAGTTGGAAACCTCAGCTTTATTGCCTGTTTTGAACAGTGGTTTCACAGTTGTGTATTTTAGACTGTTAGGGACAGTACTTTGATTTATTGATTCATTAAATATGTGGCTCAGAACTTTAAGAATACTTTGGTAGAAATATTGTATACACCAGTGGAATATTTGTTTCTCATTTTGCATATCACCATCTCAATCTCATCTGTTGTGATGTAGGGTACCTGCATCTGACTAATATTTCTCTGCACTGCTTTTTGTAGAAGGTTCATGGCTTCATCTGCAGACCCTTTACATCCAGTTTTATCTTCTGCTATCAAAAATGATTATTGAAGACATTGTCAACTATTTTCCTTTCATCTACCATGTTTCTATTGTGACACACTTGGATACTTGTGTATCCTCTGAAATTTTCCGTCTCCCTTTTTACCACCTTCCAGATTGTTTTTATTTTATTGTTTAATTCAGCAATTACAGATTTGATAACCATATTCTTGGATTTTTAAATAACCTTCTTTGGGATTCTACAGCACAATTTGTAGTGTTCCCTATCCTGAGGTTTATCAGAATTTCTGAGTGAAACATAAAGCATTCTCTTTTTATTACTCATTCCAGTTGGTACTTTTTGAAATTCTCATAGGAATCAAAGCTCCAAGAAGAGTAACAAAGTCATTAAGGAATAGGTTGAATTTATCGTTGACATTTTAGCTTGATATATTACCTTCCAATGTAACTGATCCAAATACTTGCTGAAGGTTTCTAGATTCTCACTGTTGATTAGTCTGAAAGGTCTATTGGTAGAACTACTCTTGTTAGATTACATCATGTTTAAATGTTTGTAAATCTGTGGAACTTAACTGTTTGGTTATTAGTTCCTAGCTTACAAACTACTTAAACTAAGTTAAAGTAACCTAAGGACAACACAAACACCCATGCACGAAGGGAGGACTCAAACTCTCGATGGTGAACAGTATGGTACCTCAGTGTGTGCGGCTATTTCGCCACTGGATTATGTCATGTATTTCCAACAGCCCATCATGGTCAGAGAGACCATTTAAAATATTAATAAGGACAGTTTACAACATACCACAAAGACATGATTACGAGCTGCAACAGGCATATAAAAAAGACACACACATTCAACACTTCAGCTATCGGCCATGGCATTCTTCAGAAAATAGAACATTCACGCAATCACACAGGCAATCACAGGATCTTGGGCAGGATGTCTCATTTATGGGCATAAGAACAGAAAGTTGTAATCTTGGCAAAGGATGCTGTTTAGTTGTTCGAGTTCATGGTGGTACTAGGTGACAAGGGGAGCGCTCTTTTGTGGATGGTTACTGGTGGTAGAGAGAGGGTTTGGAAATTGTGGGTATATGGCATGGACATCTGTTTGTGGTCTAGATCTGTGGGGTATTTTCTGTCTGTGGAGGACTCCGTGAGATCCTCAGCATATTGAGAAAGGGAGTTCTTGTCATTGCAGACACACCATCCACGGGTCGCCAGGCTGTAAGGGAGGGATTTTTTGATGTGGAAGGGATGGCAACTGTCAAGGTGTAGGTACTGTTGGTGGTTGGTAGGTTAATATGGGTAGAAGTGTGGAAAGCCCTTAGTGAGGTGGAAGTTGACTTCGAGGAATGTGGTATGGTGTGTTGAGGAAGGCCAGGTAAAGTGGATGGGGAGAAGGAGTTGAGGTTTTGAAGGAAGGAGGTTAGGGTGTCCAGATCATGAAAATATCATCAATAAACTTGACCGGGCCAGAGGTTTAAGGTTTTGGAACGCTGGGAAAGATTCCTCCAGCCTGCCCGTAATCAGGTTGGCATAGGAGAGAGCTTTTTGTGGTGCCCATGGCTCTACCATGGATTTGATGGTAAACTTTACTCAAAGGAAAAGTAGTTGTTAGGATAAAGTTGGTGGGGATTATGAGGAATGAGGTATCGGGCTTAAATTCAAAAGGACGTTGGGATAGGTAGTGTTTGAGACTGGCAAGGCCATGGGCATGTGGGATTTTGTTGTATAGGGAGGTGGCATCCACTGTGACAAGTAGGGATTCAGGTGGAAAGGGGGTGGGGATGGTGGAGAGTTGGTGGAGGAGAATAGATTTTGGACAATTGATTGCAGGTGCTGGCCAACAAGGGCTGAAATTCTCTCAATAGGAGCACAGTAACCAGCCACAATTAGGTGCCCAGGATTATTTCGTTTGTTGATTTTGGGGAGCATGTAGAAGGTGGGTGTTTGGGGTCTTGTTGGGGTGAGGAGGGAGATGGATTCAGGGGAGAGCTTCTGGGAGGGACCATAGGATTTAAACAGGGATTGGAGTTCTTGTTGGACTTTGGGGATGGGGTCATTCAGGCACAACTTGTAGGTGGAAGAATCAGAGAGTTGGTGCAGCCTTTCTGACAGGTAGTCACTATGATCCATAAATACAGTTGTGGAACCTTTTCCTGCAGGAATGATGATTATCTCAGGATTTATTTTGAGGTTGTGGGTGGCTCTCCTTTCTTCTGCTGATAGGTTTGAGTTCCTACAAAGGGACTTGGGGATTGATGGTGAGGCCAAGTTGAAGGCGAGAAATTCTTGGAGGATAACCGGGGGATGGTTCTGCGAGAGTGCATGGGTATCTATTGGATGGTGTTATGAACTGGGAAAGGCAGGGTTCAATGTTGGGATTAGGTTGGCTACAGTCAGAGGGATTGGTGGAAAGGTAATGTTTCCATCGTAGGGATCGGGAAAAGGAGAGCAGGTCTTTGACAAGACTGACATGACTGAAATGGATTGTGCGGCTAAAGGTAAGACCTTTGGATAAAATGGAAACTTCAGTGGAGTTGAGGTTTTTTGTGGACAGGTTAACCACAGTGTTCTAGGGTTATTTTCGGCACTGGATCTCGTGGAGTGTTGATAGGGAGTTTGGAGGGATTAGGTAGGTTCAAGAGGTCAGTTACGCAAGCTCTCTATGTTAGTAGGGTTTCAGGAGAAGGAGCACTGTGGGTCGGATAAGGATCAGATATAGGTGCTCCAGTGTGACGCTGGAGAGAAAAGGATATAATCGGAGAGTTGGGATGTAGGTAGTTTGGGTCACACAATAATAATATCTTATGATGGAAGAGGAGGTAACTGAGGGATTTATGAGCCATGGAGATATGATTTTGTAGAAGTAAGTTTGTCAGGGATAAGGATTGGTGGAATCTGAAAAGGTGATGGTCACTGTGGAAGGAGGGATGGGATCCAGAGAATTTAATTTTTATGGTTAGACCGTTGGGAGGGATTCCATTATTTAGGCAGCACTTTAGGAATAGGATGTGGGATTGGGTTTGGGCCAGGAGGAGGGTTTCATTGGGGCAGGGATGGTGTAAGGAAAATGGAAAATGATGGGAGTGATGGTGTTAGGAGATTAGGAGGAGACTAAGGTCTGGTAAGAAGTGCTTCAACATGCAAAATACACACCAGGCACGCAAAAATACACAAATTCATCCACACAAGCACACAGAAACACCTGCAAGTACAGAGAATTATGCCCAAACATGCAAAATAATGGCTAAGAACACAAAATTGACTACAAGAATGCGAGATCACGTACATGAGCAAGCAGTGAACTGCAAAAAATTGCACAAATACTAATATCAACGCCCCAGTAGGAAAATTCACACGTCAAAATGCTAAAGAAGGACTCTTACTGGTGCTGCAAAGATCTCTAAAACATAAGGCGCAATCACGTAAATTTACGTAATTCCTACATTATAAAGAAAGGGGAGATGGATTTAAAGGAATGGAGCTAATGATTTCGTGTGCATATGAGTGTGCGGGCATGTTGGTCCAAAATAAACGGGTTTCGGAATTCGTTGCTTCATTAGAACATGAAATATAATGTTAAAAAATATATATGACCAAAACCACATGTAAAAATACAAGAGGGGGAGGGAGGAAATGTGTATAGTTGGATAACTATAAGGGGGAGGAGTTAGCTGCAACAACAGTCGGATTCATTATGAAGCCCTCTGATGTAAGTGGGCAGGATTGTTAATATTGGCTTGGAAGTTGGACTGTGACAGTTGTAAAGGCTATGAGAATAAGGAAAATACAAGATAGAAGGAAAATAAAGATAAAGGAATTCTTTAGAAAACAGTAAAATGTAAATCACAGTACTATGGGACCGAAGAGAGGCTGCTAGAAAAATTCTAATAATAGAAAGTCCAAGTTGGAATTAAGAATATAGTAATAAGGACAGTTTACCAATGACTGCAAAGACATGACGACGAGCTGCAACAGGCACATAAAAAAAAAGACACACACATACAACACCAGCTATTAACCATGGCCTTCTTAAGAAAATGGAACATTCATGCAATCACATAGGCACACAACACAGTCACACAATTGCCACTTCCATTTTCCAGGTGGTGCATTCCGAATCACGTTTTGCTTGTTTGGAAATAGGGAGGGGAGGGGGCAGTGGCACAGCTAGGATTTGGTTCTGGGGGGTGGTCATTTTAAAAAAATTAAGACACTGAATTTATTAATGGTAAAGAGTTCTTATCATTTGTTATCAGAAATACAAGAAGCTTACTGATGTTATAACTGTTTAATTAACATGAGACTATGTGTAAAAATTGAACTGAGTTAACACTAATGTTGTTCATGGTTTTTTGCGGCCTTCATAAGATCCCACTCAGTGGCGTCGCTGATCTGCTAAGTAGCGGGTCACCGCATATAAACAATCAATTCATAACTTCAGCATAGCAGTAACAATAGCAGCAGCTTCAAAGGTGGTCGTTGTGGCATTAAAACTGCTCATATAACAGCAGCACACGTTCTCAGTGGCGGCATCACGTTGGCAATCCATTGTCAAGTTAACGTGTGCTTGACACATTATTGTTACGTTGTGACTGATAACATGTGTACTATTTCAAATTTCCGGTTCCGAGAAAAACATCTTTGGGAGATGTTGGTGGGGGAGGAGGGGGCGCTTCACCCCCATTAGTTCCCCCCCCCCCCCCCCAAGCTGTGCTACTGCGAGGGGGGATAGGAAGGTTGCATCTTGGTGGTGTGGGACGGATTCAATATGGACTTGCAGAGCATGTACTATGACATGACAGTGCCCCCAGGCTGATGCCGCACACTTGTATTTTATAGAGCCACACACATCGGCACATTTAAATCGCGCGCGCGCGAACGCGCGCGGGAAATACAAGCTTCGGGAATTTGTGACGTAGGGGTTTTTCCGCGGGGCTGGAAAAACGGAAGCGGAGTCGCGTGGGGGAAGGGAGAGTCGCGTGGACTGCCGAGGGCGACGGAGCGTGGTTTGCTCGTCACGGCATTTTTCTGTAAAAACGTGGGATAGCTTTTCGCGGCTGAAGTACCGTTTTTTCGTATGCCTTTTTGAGTTAAATGATTCCGGTGTGTGGGTCAAAGTGCGAAGTTGCGTGGGGGCTCGAGTCACAAAAAACATCTTTATAAATTTAAACACGTGCATAGAAAAATTAAACGTATTTAAAACAACATCTGTGTGATGAACATTATTTTTTCGCAACTCGCCCTGTACGCCCATAAGTCTGTATAATTGGTATGTACTTTTGTTTATCAATTGAAAAATGTATTAAGGCGCACGTGGACGGAACAGCACCAAAGCGGGAATCATTTAACATCATCCCCTAAACGACCACAAAACATTTTTCCACCAGAAAGAGGGAAAAGCATGTTCCGCCCCGTCGCATATGGGGGCTCGTCCATTTCGCGAAACAGTGTGTAGTGTGTACTGAGACACGTTCCGACTCGTCCATTTCGTGAAATAGTGTGTTCTGGTTTCGCCCATTTGAAGCGAGAAGTACGTCGCGGCTCGTTCATTTCGAGTGCGAAGTACATTCCGACTCGCGTGTTGAAGAAAATTTTAGCGGCCCACGGCAGCGAGTGTGCGGCAGGCAGCAACAGCGTAACCGGGAGACGCGGCGGCAACAGCCGGTATATTCCAGACCATCACCGTGCGGCGGCAGGACGCGGCAGATACGGCGCACAACAGCGGCGATTTCGGCATCGGCAGCTCAGCACCGAAACACGACGCAGTTACGCAGTGGACTTGCAGCACAGACAAAGAGATAAGTGTCGCAGCAGGCTTTTATTTTGTTGATTTTAGTTCTCTTGTCCCCAGCCATGAGTACCGAAACTGATAGGGTTTTAAGTGATAGTGAATCCTTAGAAAGTGGTAGTGGGTTTGAGGCCCCAACACAATCTAAGGCAGATGAAATGAAAGCAATGATGGGTTGGATGATAACTGAATTTAAAGATACTGTAGGGGGCCTGGAAACAAAAATGGGAAATTCAATTATAAGTATAAAATCTGAAATGGGGAATTCAATTGCTGAAATGGGAAACTCAATAAAAAATTCAATGGGTGTTTTAAAAAATGAAATAATCTCGGACTTTGACAAAAGATTAGAAGATTTGACCTTAAAATTTGAAGTTAGAGAAAAGGATCTGAATGCCAGAATTGGTGCTGTTGAGACTAAGTTGAATGACAGGATAGAATCAGGAAAACAGATTTGTGAAATCAGGAATGAGGACAATAGGCAGGCTTTAATTGACATAAACAAAAGGATTGTGGCTTGTGTTGATGAAACTAAGACAAGTTTGGAAAATACAAAAAGTGTTTTAAGAAAGGAAATAGAACAGGTAGTAGCTGTAAATAAATGTAGTATAGAAAAGGTGAATAGTAGGATGGCGGACTTAGAATTGTGCTCTGCATTTGCAAATACTGGTTGGTTTGGGATGCAGATACCAAGTTGTAAAACTTTTTCAGGGGAAAGTAGCTACCATGTAGTAGATTTTATTGCAGCATGCAAAGATCAATTCCTGCCTGGAATGACTGATAATTGCAAAATCAAATACATCAAAAGAATGTTAGAAGGTCCTGCACAGACGTGGGCTAACAAATGTGCTGAGAAATTCGTTTCCTTTGAAGTTTTTGAAAAGCTAATTTTAGATAAGTACTGGAGCCAGGCTAAATAAGTCAGGTTACAAAATGAATTCTTAAATGGAGTTGCTTACAAGGGGGATAAACAGACTATGAAAGAATTCTGTCAGGAAGAGTTAAGAAAATTGGTGCACTTAGATAGACCATTAGGAGCTCTTACTGAAATATACACTTTTTGCCGGAGGTTGCCACAGAATTTAAATTTGCAACTTATACACTGCCCTACTGACTCTACTGAAAAATTTCTAGATTTTATAGAAAAACTAGATCATGCAATGGCATATGAACCTAGACATGGGGAGCCTCAACATATAGCTAACCAAAGGGAACATAATAGGAATACCAGAAATTGGGGAAATAAGCAGCATGACCACCACCAAGAAAGGAACGTGAATGAAAATTGGAGAAATAATGGGGGAAGATGGAATGGTGATGATAGGAATCTGAGAGATTCATGGGGAAGAACTGACAGGGATGATCGAAGGTTAACACAGGAAAATGGAGAAAGAAGAAGGGAACAAAATAGAAACGAACAACACAGACAACGTTCGGAAAACTAGAATTTGTTCCAAATGGGGTCCGATTTGGGACGGGATACAAGTTACGAAATAGGACCGAGAGAAGGATAAATAATTACAAGCCAGATAGCAGGGGATCAGATAGGAATAACTATGACCAGAATAGAGAGAAAAGGGAAGAAAGAATATGTAATATGGATGCAATATTGGGCAATGAAGAAATGGTTGGGGGATGGTTTACACAGCATGATAAAAGAAATGCAAATAAGAGAAGAAATCATAAAAATCCAAGTGAAGATTGTAATGTGGGAGATTTGTTTAGTGAAAGAGTAAGTAGTGGGAGAGATGCTGAAGAAAACAGCATTGGTTTGGCTTCTGTATTAGGTGAATCAGGTTTGCTAGCGGAGCATAAGTGTGTGATTGAATGTAAGAGTATGCCAAGGGGATGTGTGAATGGTAGCAAAAGTGTCATTGAACTAGATGAGACAAAATCAAATATTAATATGTGTGAAAAAAATGTGGGTATTCCAAAGTTTAAAGCAATCACTAATGACAGTGTAATAAGAGCTGTATCTGGTTTGGTGCAAGTTGATGATGTGTGGTTTGATGATGTAAATGTAAATAAGAATGTACAAGCACCTATAATTAATGAAGACTGGGAACAGGGTGAGAAGAGTAAATTTAAAGGCTGGGTGAAGAAGGTCAATTGGATTAGGAAATGGGCACCAGATGATTGGGCAATTCATAAATATGACTATAGAAAAAGATTAGGAGAGCAATGTGGGGAAAATGAGACATATTACAATGTTCTTAAAGAAATATTTGGAGGGGATCCAGAATTTGATGAATTGAGGGGACAAAGCATATTCTCATTGGAAACTAATAAAATGAATGATGAACATGACTCTGTAAATGATGGATCTAGTGATGAACGAGAAATAGGGGATGATATACAAACTTTTGTCATATATAATAGTAAACTGTATGACGGTATGAAAGAGGTGTTTGAAAAAGTATTTGCAGGTGATAACATAGAACCATATAGCCCTAGTAGTGAGGATCAGGTATGCAACATGGTAAAGTACTGCATACATGAAATAGAAGACGACCCGTTAGCAGAGACTGAATTAGAGACAAATGTGAATGAATATGTGCAGCCAATCATAAATGTCACTGTTGGAGGGGTATGTGAAAATGCAGTGATTGATACTGGGAGCTCTATTAGTGGCATTGCAGAAGACTTTTACAATCAGATTAGGACCACAGGAACAGTTGAATTTCCAGTCACAGGGGTGAGAATAAAAAATGCAACTGGAACTTACAGCAAGCCAGTGAGTAAGGAGGTTGTATTAGATGTAAATATAGGAGGGAAAACGTTTAGTCATGTTTTTCTGGTAATAAGAAATCTCTGTCTAAATCTTGTGCTAGGCAATGATTTTCTATGTAAAAATGGGGCTTGCATTGATTGTAAGGATCAGGTGCTGGAACTACATTCTGGAGGATGCATGAAAAGGGTTAAATTTAGAAGTGCAAGTAATGATAAGGATTTAGTGGCATGTCTGCACATAGCCAAATGTACAATGGATGAGGCAGAGGTCGAGGAAGTGATACGAAGGAAGGTAAACAATACTAAGGGAATTTATGATCATGCAAAGGGGGAGCCGTATTATTTACTGACAGACAATAAGTATGTATTTTCCGAAAAGCCAGGTAAAGTACCAAAATTTAAATATTCAGTAAGGGTAAAACCACATGAGCCTAGTATTGTGAGGAAAGGTATGGGGTAAAGCAGTCTCAGAGAATGATCAGTGTATATAGTAGGGTAATGATTTGTGTAAATTTATTTTTGTAACTTTATTGTATATCTGTGATTAATTTATGTGAAGCAGTAAGGACAGGGTTTAAAATTCAGATGTAGTGAAAATATGTACATAAAGGAGTAGATTATGTTATAAAGTACACATGTGAACTGAAGATTTTGAGTTTTACATGTTGACACTAGACCTGTGGATGTCGTTTTTTTAATTAGTCCCAGATTAGGATTAGGCAGTGCAATTAGTTTTAAATATGGTCGTTTGGAATAGGTGAGAATAATGTGGAAATGCACACAGTTAAAAAAAAATATATATATTTGGTGCATTGGGGGTAGAGAAATGTTTGTATAGGGATATTGTGCATCCAAAAGATCATGTTGTATGTAAGTAGGAAATTCTGTGTGTATCATATCAAAGTCTCAAAATTTGCAGAAGGGATGTAATATTATAAAAACAAAATAAAATCTATATTTTCTGATAGG
This sequence comes from Locusta migratoria, assembly GCA_026315105.1. NCBI lineage: Eukaryota > Metazoa > Arthropoda > Insecta > Orthoptera > Acrididae > Locusta > Locusta migratoria. The sequence goes on along the minus strand of CM048745.1, from coordinate 692,343,572 downwards.
AAAGATAATTAAATGAATTGAATAGTTTGTCATAAGTACAAAAAAAAAAAAAAAAAAAAAAAAAAAAAAAAAATAGTTTTCTTAAGAGTTGATTTTGTGAGATGGGAATTTGGCTACAGTATTAGATTACAATCTCTAAATCCACATACAAATGACAATAACCATGCCACATCTTGAGTTTATTTTCATTGGAGTGGCCTGAGGGATATAAAATAAAAGAACAATGACTTCGACTTTTCTGTTTAACTGTATGAAGTTCTGTTTTGATTGTGCTAAATCTGGATAGCAGAGGGGTGGGGTGTGAATCTGATGGATCCCTGGTATAATATATATATTTGCCAAAAGAAAAATCATTTGTATTCCTTTTTGTTTTCTCTCTCTCTCCCTTTCATTGCTTCCGTGCCAGCTGAGAGGACAAGAGAGCTAAAATCATTGCCAGTAGCCTGAACTGCACCGGCTTACAAACTGAAAAAAAAAAGAAGTGTAAGGACCAGTGCCCATATACTGAAGTGCAACACAAGGGATGTTGAAAGTGAAACAGTGCAACGGGAAGTTTATATTAAAAACGATGGTATTCATTCCATAATGAGACAATGACATGGGGCATACCCATGAATATTAGTGATTTTTTTTATTGTATGTTCTTGTTGATGTGTGTCACATATACAAACTTTAAATATGTACAATTTCACAAAATTTAATTTTTGTCTCTAGTTGTAAGATTTTTTTTTTTTGTATTGTATTTTCTTATTTTTGTTTAAGGGGTATGTGTGTTATATTTTGGTGCTACTTGCGACATCCTACACTATGTTTGGAAGTCGCAAGTGGGGGTATTATGACATGACAGTGCCCCCAGGCTGATGCCGCACACTTGTATTTTATAGAGCCACACACATCGGCACATTTAAATCGCGCGCCCGCGAACGCGCGCGGGAAATACAAGCTTCGGGAATTTGTGACGTAGGGGTTTTTCCGCGGGGCTGGAAAAACGGAAGCGGAGTCGCGTGGGGGAAGGGAGAGTCGCGTGGACTGCCGAGGGCGACGGAGCGTGGTTTGCTCGTCACGGCATTTTTCTGTAAAAACGTGGGATAGCTTTTCGCGGCTGAAGTACCGTTTTTTCGTATGCCTTTTTGAGTTAAATGATTCCGGTGTGTGGGTCAAAGTGCGAAGTTGCGTGGGGGCTCGAGTCACAAAAAACATCTTTATAAATTTAAACACGTGCATAGAAAAATTAAATGTATTTAAAACAACATCTGTGTGATGAACATTATTTTTTCGCAACTCGCCCTGTACGCCCATAAGTCTGTATAATTGGTATGTACTTTTGTTTATCAATTGAAAAATGTATTAAGGCGCACGTGGACGGAACAGCACCAAAGCGGGAATCATTTAACATCATCCCCTAAACGACCACAAAACATTTTTCCACCAGAAAGAGGGAAAAGCATGTTCCGCCCCGTCGCAGTACGTATTAGATAGGAGAAACGAGAGGCAGCTTAGCAATTGAGTGGGAAGGTGGATGAGGGGAGGAGCGCGCGCACGCACACACACACACACACACACACACACACACACACACACACACACACACACACACACACCTCAAAATAGGAGAGGCTTAGTTTGGAAAGGTAGTAGCTGTTACATGTGGAAAAAAGGGATGTTATTGTAGGTTGAGGCTGGGATAATTTCGGGATCAGAGTATGTACTGTAGGGATAACTCCTATCTGTGCAGTTCAGAAAAGTTGGTGTTGGGTGGGAGGATTCAGATGGCCCAGGTTGTGAAGCAGCCATTGAAATAAAGCATATGTTCCACTGCATGCTGTGCCACAGGATGGTCCACCTTATTTTAGGCCACAGTTTGGTGGTGGCCATTCATCCTAATGGACAGCTGATTAGTGATCATGCCAATATAGAAAGCTGCGCTATTATTGCAGCACAGTTGGTAAATTACATGGCTGCTTTCACAGGTGGCTAAAACCCCAAACCTCTGGTTTGGTTCAGATTTATTGATGATATTTTCATGATCAGGACTCAGAGACAGAACACCATATCCTCATTCCTTTAAAACCACAACTCGGTCTCCCCCATCCACTTCACCTGGTCTTCCTCAACCCACCATGCCACATCCATGCCACACATTCATCCACATTAAACCTACCAACCACCAACAGTATCTATACTTTGACAAGTGCCATCCCTTCCACATCAAAAAATCCCTGGCCACCCATGGAATGCATATCTGCAGTGACAAGAACTCCCTTTCTCAATTGGCAATTCATCCTAATGGACAGCTGGTTAGTGATCATGCCAATATAGAAAGCTGCCAAATTATTGCAGCACAGTTGGTAAATTACATGGCTGCTTTCACAGGTGGCCAAAACCCCAAATCTCCGGCTGGGTTCAGGTTTATTGATGATATTTTCATGATCTGGACTCAGATACAGGACACCATATCCTCCTTCCTTTAAAACCACAACTCCTTCTCCCCCATTCACTTCACCTGGTCTTCATCAACCCACCACGCCACATTCCTGGATGTCAACCTCCACCTCATTGGTGGTTCCATCCACACATCCATTCACATTAAACCTACCAACCACCAACAGTACATATACTTTGACAATTGCCATCCCTTCCACATAAAAAAAAATCCCTCCCTTAAAGCCTGGCCACCCGTGGAATGCATATCTGTAGTGACAAGAACTCCCTTTCTCAATATACTGAGAATTGCACAAAGGCCTTCACAGACAGAAATTATCCCACAGACCTAGTCCGCAAACAATTCTCCCATGCCATATCCCCACACATCCCAAACCTTCTGTCTACAAACAGTAACCATCCACAAAAGATCACTCCAATTGTCACCTAGTACCACCCTGGACTCGAACAACAAAATTGCACCCTTCATTGAGGTTTCGATTTTCTGTCCTCATGACCAGAAATAAGAGACATCCTGTCCAAGGTCCTTCCCAGAAACTCAGTCCACTGCCATAATGATCATATCCCTATGGAAGACCTCACTGCAAGACCTGTCCAAACCACCCAACCAGCACTTCCTATTCCCGTGCTGTCACAGACTTATCCTACCCTATCAGAGACTGGGCCACATGTGAAAGCAGCCATGTAATTTACCAACTGTGCTGCAATCACTGCGCAGCTTTCTATATTGACATGACCACTAACCAGCTGCCCATTAGGATGAATGGCCACCGCCAAACTGTGGCCAAAAGCAAGATGGACCACCTTGTGGCACAGCTTCAGCGGAGCACATGCTTGATTTCAATGGCTGCTTCAGAATCCAGGCTATCTGGATCCTCCCACCTACCACCACTGAACTGTAGAGATGGGAGTTATCCTGAACCTGAAATCATGTTGCGACTTGTTCTTGTTTTGTCCCTTGTGCAGCCTTCTTCCATTGCTTTTTCTATTTCCTGGTTCTAGTTTCACTAAAATGTCTTCTTCTTTCATTGTTATTTTCACCTCTGGGATTACCTTTATTTCTTTTTGCAACGCTTGAGATGTTTAGTTAATAGTCATAACTTTCCCTTTGACACAAGGTAGTAATAAAATTACCAGTTTCGCCAATCAGGAATTTTCTCATTGAATTCACTTTTCTAGTTGCAGTGCTGTGCATTTATGTTTATCAGTTCTGTGGGGACCTACTGTAAAACTCCAGAAAGTTGTCTGGTTGTTAATGCAAAAGTTATATATAAATTTCATATTTTATGTAGATTTTAATTATCTTTCTTGTGAAAATCTTACAGTGTAATATTAAATGTAAATAATTCTTTTATAAATTTCAACATAAAAAATAAAAGAAGGGACATTTACCAAAGTACATTAAATAAATATGGGCCACATACGTAGTTTGTATTCTGTTTTCACTCTGACTTCATTACTACACTGCCTAACATTGTCATTAACACTACTTAGTGTAAGAATGTTTTTGATGTCATTTTTAATAAAATTGTTTATTTTCTTAAGCAGTTATTACTACCAGCAAAATTATAAAATTGGTTACAGGGTAATATTTTAGTATAAGAATAAAATCTACTCTGAGTAACACAGTTTTGTATCTCAGAGCAAGGTATCTACGAAAAGCCCTTGGAGGGGGAATGCGACAAGTGGGTGTGTTAGCAGCAGCAGGACTTGTGGCACTGGATACTGCCTCTGACCGACTTGCAAAGGATCACGCTAATGCAGCTCTCATAGCCAAAGGTGACTTACATGTAACACTAATATAGTGTTTTGTGTGTTTGTGTGTGTGTGTGTGTGTGTGTGTGTGTGTGTGTGTGTGTGTTTACAGCTGAAATCCAGATTCCATCTTATTTTCTTTGCTGTCTATAACTGAATGAACATTTATGAAAATCACTGTGATTTATTATTCTTTGCTCATGTTTGTTGTGGTGTGAATATAAAAGATAAAAGAAGGTTTAACTTACCAGCAAAAATGCACCAGTTCGTTGATACACACACACACACACACACACACACACACACACACACACAACCCTAGTTTGCTTCTTCAGAAAAGAGGAAGGAAGGAGAGGGAAAAAGAAAAGGATGCAGGTTTTAAGGTAGTGGGTGAGTTGTCATTCCAATCCTGGAAGAGGAAGTACTTACCTTAGGGGAAAAAGGACTGGTCCATGTATATGTGTATGGATGTGTGTGTTTGTTGACCTGTCTTTTTTCCCCCAAGGCAAGTCCTTCCACTCCCGAAAATTGGACTGATTCCTCACCCACTCCCTTAAAACCCACATCCTTACCTGTTTCCCTCTCCTTCCTTCTGAAGAAGCAACCTAGGGTTGCAAAAGCTCAGCATTTGTGTGTGTGTGTGTGTGTGTGTGTGTGTGTGTTTATTTATGTGTGTATCAACAAACCAGTGCCTTTTTTGCCTGGTAAGTTAAACCTTCTTCGGACAGTTTACAACTCATCACAGAGACATACTGAAGAGCTGTGACAGGCACATAAAAAAGGCACACACATAAAACACTTAAGCTATTGGCTATGGCCTTATTCAGTATATAGAACATACACGCAATGACACAGGCACACAGCACAATCCCACAACTGTCATCTCAGGCTGCCGCACTCCAAATCACCAAGATGCAAAGCCCTCTGTTGGAAGTTTAACAATTATTAACAATTGGTTCAGAGTTGGACTGTGTGCCATTAGAAAGGCTACAAGAAAAAGGAAAACACAAGAGAGAAGGAAATAATGACATAGGAATGCTTTAGAAAACAGTAACAAAGGAAAACCAGAGTTACGGGTTGGAAGAGAGGCCGTTAGGAAAAATCTAATAAGGGAAAGTCCAGGTTGGAATTACAATATAATAATGACAACAGTTTACAACTCACTGCAAAGATGTAACGAAGAGTTGTGGCAAGCACATAAAAGAAATACACACATACAACACTTAAAGTATCAGCCATGGCCTTCTTCAGAATATAGAACATACATGGTGATTCGGAGTGTGGCAGCCAGAAATGATAGTTGTGTGACTGTGTTGTGTGCCTGTGTGATTGCGTGTATATACTATATTCTGAAGAAGACAATGGGTGATAGCTAAAGTGTTGAATGTGTGTTCCTTTCTTATGTGTCTGTCACAGCTTTTCATTATAGATGAAGATTACTTACCAGGCGAAGGAGCACAGGAAGTGATAGTAGCACAAATAAATTAATAAATTCACACACACACACACACACACACACACACACACACACAAATGCTAGCTTTCGCAGCCTAGCTGCTTCTTCAGGCAGAAGGGAAGGAGAGGGAAAAGGAAATGATGAAGGATTTAAGGGAGTGGGTAAGGAGTTATTCCAATCCTGGGACAGGAAAGACTTACTTTGGGGGAAAAAGCTTTCTACAGTATGTCTGCATATGTGTGCTTGCGTTTGTGTATGTGTGTGTGTGAGTGTGTATTTGTTTACCTTCTCTTTTTCCCCCAAGGTAAGTCTTTCCTCTCCCGGGATTGGAATGGCCCTTACCCACGCCCTTGAAACCCTCATCCTTTCCTTTACCCTCTCCTTCCCTTCTGCCTGAAGAAGCAGCTAGGCTGTGAAAGCTAGCGTTTGTGTGTGAATTTATTAATTTATTTGTGCTACTATTACTTCCTGTGCTCCTTCGCCTGGTAAGTAATCTTAATCTATTTTTTATATATATTTCCTGCTAGGAATTTCTCCTCTATAATATTAAATAGAAAACGGATGACTTACCCAAAGGACAGGCTCGTCGACAGACACAAATAAAATCACACACAAACACACATACAAGCTTTCGCAACCATTGGTCGCTTCTTCAGGAAAAGAGGAAGAAAGGAGAGGAGAAAGGGAAGATATGGGTTTTAAGGAAGTGGAAAAGGAGTCATTCCAATCCCAGGAGTGGAAGGGCAAGTTCCCATCTCCGGAGTTCTGAAAGTTTGGTGTCGGTGGGAAGTATCCAGATAACCTGGACGGTGTAACAATGCACCAAGATGTGCTGACCGTGCACCAAGGCATGTTTAACCACAGGGTGATCTTCATTACCAACAAACACTGTCTGCCTGTGACCGTTCATGCAAATGGACAGTTTGTTGCTCGTCATTCCCACATAGAATGCTTCACAGTGCAGACATGTAATATATATATAATTTCTGCCAAGTGTCACGGGCGGCAGACTCGATGATCCAGAAGGCATGTGGGAGGGTGTGTAAGACTGGAGTAGGATGACGACGTGCACTACACATGAAGGGAGGAGAAAAATGTGCGAGGCATCAACATCTGCAGAAGGGGGTGGGTCAAAACACTTAAGTAGTTTGCACTTTGTTTGGTGATGAGGAGGGCAACCGCTTGTGGCCTTGAAAACTATGTACAGAGAGCCTTCCAACCAGAAAATTGATGTGCCAGTGGCAAGGAGGGGCGGGGGAGGGGGTGGGGAAGAAATGGGGATCTCGATCTCCACTGCCGGGACAGAGGGGAGGGGGAAGTGCTGGATGCCACAATATGGGGATGGGGACATCACGGAACCCTTGGGGAAGAGAGAGAAGGCAAATTGCTCAAGATGTGAGCAGGAGGAGGGGTGGCATCATGCAAAGTGAGCAGAGGGGGCGGGGGTGACCTCATCCTGAGGAGATGAGGTGGGCTCGACATGATCCAGTTTGATGTGATGAATTGAAACTGTGGAAGGTTTGCTGTTGATTAGGATGATGAAGGTATTCAGTGATTTCTTGTGGACCCGATGTGGGCTGATACATGGAGGGCGCACTGTGTCATCACCTAGCATGATGAAGTCACAGTTGTCCAGCTCCTGTGGGATGTGGACGGAAGGGGCAGAGTGACTGTCTTGGGGGGATGGGGGGAGGGAGGAAGAAGATTTGTGTTTGCATGATGAAGATGGGCCCTGTGGACAAGACTGGGCAGGTCGATCAGATCTGGTAGGGGGGAGGGGTTAATGAGCTCCCCCGGCAAGACAAGAGGTTGTCTGTAGACAAACTCAGTGATCGAACTACATATGGCCTCCTTGTAGGTGGCTCGAAAACCGAGTAGGGCAAGGTGAACAGCCTCTGTCCAGAGAGACTCTTGGCATCGGAGGGCAGTTTTAAGTGTCCTGTGCCACCGCTCTACCACTCTGTTGCTTTGGGGATGGTAAGTGGAGGTGTGGGTGAGTTTGGTGCCACAGAGGTCTGAGAAGAGGGCTGATTCAAAGTGCCTGCCTTGGACTGTGATTAAGACCAAGGGGCAGCTGAAGTGGACAATCAATGATTGTAAGAAATCCCTTGCTACTGTTTCCACTGTGATGTTGGCAAGGGGGGCGGCCTCCCCCCAACGAGTGGTGCAGTCAATGGCAGAGAGTATGTAATGGAACCCGTCGTCAGGAGGAAGTGGGCTGTGTAGGTTGATGTGAAGATGTTGAAAACTGCCTGCAGGAACAGAAAAGGGACCCAAAGGAGGGAAGTTTGTATATGGAGATTGTATTGCATTGATAGGAGAGGCAAGTGTGCGCCCAAGCTTGGCTTTCACATTTCATATTCCACCAGACAAAGCATTCAGACACTAGTGCCAGATCATGAAGTTTTTTGGAGATCTCACATTGCAGCAGATGAGGTATTAGGCGACGAAGTCTGCCTGTCAAGTAATCACATCGAATTTTGTCCACAACATCCAAAAAAGAGGTGTGGATAGGGAGGAGAGGGGAAGTGGGATTGGAAACGATTTGCATTAGGTCACCACTACGGCCTGCAAGGTGGCGAGGTTGGAAATGTCGATCAGTGAGGAAATGGCGTCAACATGAGACAGAAAGTCAGCTACGCTGTTGTTCACAGCCTTGTTGTACCTGATGTTGGTTGTAAATTGTGAGATGAAGTTAAGATAGTGAAAGTGGCGAGGTGAGGTATCAGCCGTGGGCTTCTAAATTGCTGACATGAGAGGCTTGTGGTCTGTGAGTACATAAAAAGGACAGCACTTTACTTCAGATTGAAAGTGTTTGATTGTTTCATAAATGGCCAACTGTTCATGGTCAAAGCCTGAATACTATTTCTGAACATTGTTAAGTTTTTTAGAAAAAAATTGTTGGGGTGCTGTAACACCAGTGAGGGACTGGCTGAGAACTGCACCAATCGAGGTGTTATTGGCGTCAGTTGTGATAAAAATGTCTGTGTCAGGCTGGGGGTGAGCAATAACAGCAAGGGCCAAAAGTTCTTTAAGTGCTGAGAATACGTCAGTCATTTTCCGTGTGTTAGCCCGCTAACACATTCGTAAGTGAAGCTTGAATGTCCACGGCACCCAGTAAATGACCTTATTAATAGTGTATTGTGCCTTGAATTTTGAAGGGCGAGGTAGGTCCTTAACAGAGTTCACTTTGTCAACAGGAGGGAAGATGCCATCTGCAGAGACAGCGTAGCCTAGAAAGTAGACACAAGTTTGGTGGAGTTGGACTTTGTTGTGGTTTAACTCGATGCCCGCCCTAGATAGAGTGTCACATAGGATCTGCAGGTGCTGTTTGTTTTCTTCGACAGAAGCACTAAAAATCAGTATGTCATCCAGGTAAACAAAACAGAATTTAAGCAGAAAGAGAACTTCGGTTATAAAGTTTTGTCAAGTCTATGTGATGTTCTTAAGTCGAAAGGGCATGAAGCAGTAATGATATAAACTGATCGAAGTTGTGATACAGTTTTTTCAACGTCTTCTGGGGTCATCAGAATCTGATGGTATGTTCATTTACAGTCCACAACAGAAAAAAACCTTTGTGCCTGCAAGTGCATGTGTAAAGTCTGTGATATTAGGAATTGGGTGTCTGTCCATTTTGGTATTGGTGTTGAGCTTCCGATAGTCCCCACACATACACCAAGAACCATCACCTGTTTCAGCTAAATGGATGGGTGAAGACCAAGTGCTTGATGAAGGTTCGATAATGCCGGAAAAGAGCAGCTGAGCCACTGCGTGTTCGGCAACCCTGTCAGTTGTTTTGGCTGCTGGCTGGAGGCAAAGTGGTGGCGAGGTTGTGTCAGCTGCCACAGGAGCTGCTGGAGGCGCCACTGGTTTTTATGTGCAAGATTGCTGCCTATCCATGGCAGCTGACAGGTCAGCTGGCTGGGTAGTAGCAAGGTGAGCACCGATGCAGTTGGCAGTGCCACCTGTGCTCAGTGGCAAGATGGTGCCTGGGCAGCAGCAGGAAACATGGGAGAGGATGTAGTTTCACAAGAGGCTGTCGACAAGAGCGGGGGAGCCACTGTCGCACAAGCAGAAGATGGCGGTCACCTAGCAGGTGTAACAACTAGGGTTTGCACACTTGAAACGCTATGCAAATTGGTCAAAACACTAGAGGAAGGTTTGAAAGCTCAAGCAGGAGCACGTTTGCCATGAGATGCAATAATTTTCTTAGCATAGTTCACCATGGTGATGTGACGGGAAGGCTGGCTTGAGGCTGGGGAAGTTTCAGTTCTCAAGTTGGCTGCGGGGCCCGAGGTGCGCGGAAGAGGTGCGAGAGGGCAGGATGTGCAAGACGCAATGACAGCACACGTGGATGTGTGGTAACCGAGTTTTGTTTACATACCTCTGCATAGGAGTGGGGAGGAGTACTGAACTGTCAGAATCACTGTTAACCTTGCGTGCAGGCACGATGTCACTGTTTGCACTGAGAGAACAAGTACTTACCCTGAAATTAGTGCCCTTTGAAGCTGCTTAGAGAGACACAAGGTGCTGTTTGGGATTCAGCATCAGCAGGGCAATAAATGATGTCTTCTCACTGGCTCTGAAGTCACAACACTTGTTCATGTTTAGTAGCGCACTTTGACATAAGCAAATCTGACTGTTTTTTAGTGTCAGGGCACTCACAGACTTTTCTCTTTCACAGCACAGTTTAATCACTTCGTCATGTTCACTAGATCACTTTGACACAAGTTTGTTGAACTCATTAATGTTTGTCAAACACTTGCAAACTGTTTTTACACATGTGACGAGAGGGGTAGGGCTTGCCAAATCACTCGGAAGTGTCTGTCTGAGGTATGGTGAAAGACAGCTAGTTGAACAACATAGGGAGAAAGTTTGTGGTGAGCCAGAAAATTCATGCCAAGTATAGGTTCTGGGATGTCAGCCACAAAAAAGTAACATTTTAATATGCACTCTGAAGACAGGTGAACAGAGTATGAGGTAGAACTGGCACACTGAAGCTGAGAGGCCTTGACAGCTCAGAGAACTGCACAATGACATTGTAGAGTGCCAGTCACCATGGATGAAGGAAGCAGTGAGACAACGGCATCCATGCTGATCAGGAAGAAAGTGCCGGAAAAGGAGTCAAAGGAGTCATGAAGGTAGAGGTGACCACCCAGAGGCAGAGGCAGTTGGTCAGAACACAGTGTATGTAGGCGCCTGTTGTCAGCAGAGTAGGATGCTGTGCCTAATTCAAGTGGTGCTTTGCTTTTGGGTGAAGGCACGATGGGTGGCAATTGTGCACAGCATCTCAGATCCTTTTCCTGCTGATAATGGATGCGCAGAGGCAGGCCATCATTGAAGACTGCAGAGTAGACCGAAGGTTGCCATCATTAGGTGGGCGAGGTTGAAGTGGTGATTGTTGAACATGTGATTGTAGCTTGTTGCTTGCCTCATGAAGGTATGCATCATGTACTTGGTCCACAATACGAATGTGTTCACTAGGCAACTCGAGTTTGTTATAGGTGAGTGCTGCCTGGACAGGTAGTGGCAGCTTGCTGGTCCAGACTGCCATGAGTGTCGTATCAGGTATCACACATTTGCTGACCAGTAGATGGAGGTGCCATTGCAGTTGCGAGGGTTTCTAATTGCCGAGATGCTCTTTGTGGATGATGTAGCAGATCGTTTCATGAGGTGCGCTAGTTACCGGCTCAAGAATCATCTGCCTGGCTGAGTGATAGCGGTGAGAGGCAGGCAACAAAGTGAGCAAGTACAGATGAGGTCACCATGCTCATGTAGATGCATTATTAAACAGAGATAACGAGTCACATCATCGAGGAAGTAGAGTCAAAGATTTGTTTCACTAAGGTGAATCACATTGTCAGAGCGTCGATTAGGGAGGCAGCTTCGGTAGACGACTAGAGGGCGGGGAAGTAGTTGAACGAGGCACCTGAGCGTTGGTCCCTGTTGTGGTTGTGTCTGCTGTTGTTGTAGTGGCAATGCCAGGGCATTATGTGACATGTCAGAAGTTGCTGGTGGGACCAGGAATGTGAGTGAATGCATGGCAACACGGTGTTGCGGGGCGACCCAGTATGCCAACACAGCAGCAGCACTGAAATGTGCTGAAGAAGCAGGCAGTTGGTTGTGGGCAAACACGAATGAATTGTGAGAAGTGTCAGTCATGCGAGCGGAAGAGGGCGGCACTCAGATTCTGAGTATGACTGCACATACTGAAAATTGTCACTGTTCACAAAGTACATGCGTGGAAAAGCACTCGTGAAATTTTGGATGTTCAGAGTACTGCCATGAGTGAGAAACTACAGTGGCAGTTGCACAAAGGTAAATGGTATGGTACCACTTGGCACAGACACTGTGCACGAAGGAAAAGGTGCCGCATAAAGTTGTGACCAGGAGCTCGATCCATAAATTGAACTCGACGAAGAGCCTAAATACTTTCACTCTGCAGTGGAGTGTGCGCTGATATGAAACTCCTGGCAGATTAAAATTGTGTGCCAGAACAGAGACTCAAACCTGGGATCTTTGCCTTTCACAGGCAAGCACTCCACTGCTGAGCTATCCTGACACGACTCATGGTGCCACTCCACAACTTCAATTCTGCCAGTACCACACCTCTTACTTTCCAAACTTCACAGAAGTTCTCCTGCGAAAGTAGGCAAAATTGAAGTTGTGGGGTGGCACCATGAGTTGTGTCGGGATAGCTCAGTGGTAGAGTGCTTGCCCATGAAAGGAAAAGGTCCCAGGTTCGAATCCCAGTTCCTGCACACAATTTTAATCTGCCAGGAAGTTTCAGCCTAAAAAATGTTCACTGGCTGTAGCACAAGGTGAAGTAGATCAAACAAGATCTTGCTGTAACAAGGTGCTGTGCAAATGTTGTGCCACGGAGTGATACACTGAAACACATGGTGATGCTGCGGAGGGCTGAGAATTCAAATTTGAAGCACTAAAATTTGCACTATTAACATTTGACACAGGCAGATGTGGAGCACATGTGAAATAGTTCTGTGGAGGACAGAAATTGTTAAAATCCTAGGCGATGTTTGCAATGTTCGGTGTAACAAAGCTCGAGTCCATTGTGATGCAATGTCCACTGTTATGATGATCTGAAGCGAAAAAGTCTTGAGTAAACTGCCGGGTCAGTTGAAGAGGCATTGAAGTGATGGAATACAATGTGTCCTGTATTTGAGATGAGGTTGTGAATGTTTGTGGGGCCAGATTATAACTCAGCATGTGTCGCCCTGGTGAAGTCATTGTGGTGGGAAGCCATTAGTCCACAACCCGTTGAAAAAACAGAAATAACGAAACACAATAAAACACAATAAAAACACAATAAAATGTACATTCAGGAGCAGAATAAAGCAGTTGGGGTCACAACTATGTGATTTGGAGGAGTTGTAGCCCCAGAGAAACCACAAACTACAAGAGAGATACACTTTATTACAACTCCATTTGCAAATATACACAGACTAGTACAAAATTGCTACGGCAGCTGAGATGCGGTTCGCTCAGTTTTTGTTAGCTATTGACACCAAATAATTCATGCCACATCTTGTATGAAATCCAAGACATAGCATTCCATGACTTATGTATAAATTGTTTTCCTGGCAGAACCCTTAAAAGATGAACAGAACTACTAAAGAGACTGCATACACTATGCTTGTCCATCCTTTTTTGGAGTATTGCTGCCCAGTGTGGTATCCTTATCAGATGGGTTTGACGGGGGACATCGAAAGATCCAAAGAAGGGCAGCTTGTTTTGTATTGTCACTATACAGGGGAGACAGTGTTATGCAAATGATACAAGATCTGGGACGGGAATCATTACAACAAGGGCACTTATCGCTACGGCGTGGGCTACTTACGAAACTCCAATCGCCAACATTCTCCTCTGAATGCGAAAATGTATTGTTGACTGCCACTTACACAGGTAGAAAAGATCATCAGAATAAAATACGAGAAATCAGAGCTTGAACGGAGAGATTCAGCTGTTCTTACTTCCCGCATGCTATTCAAGAATGGAATGAGAGATAAATAGTATAAAGGTGGTTCGATGAACCCTCTGCCAGGCACTTAAATGTTATTTGCAGAGTATCCCATGTAGATGTAGATAAAACTATGTTTACATTCAGTACCTTATGAAGTTATTTTCTCATTAATTACTATGATATGTTTCTTAAATGATTAGTATATGCATGTGTATTGATACTGACTTAATGGTACTACCCATAAATTCCCAAATAATTTCACATCCAACAACCATATGAAATAAAACACATATTTTAAACATCATTTGTAATATTCATTCAATTTCAATGGTCACTGTTTAAATAATCTCCTTGTATTGTTCTAAACATTGAGCTATAGTGCAATCTTAAATAATTTTGTTTCTGTTTCTGTTATATAGGTATATCACAGTTAGGAAGCAAATACATCAATATTGAACCAGATAGCGTTCATACAAATATTCTTATGGTGAATGTTGAAGGAAAAATTAAAGCATCTGAACTCTGCAGGCGATTAGAACAGGTATAATAGCAGCCACATAATTTATAATATGAAATGTTACTATGTATTATTGTAAGCTTTGTAACTGCTAATACTGTAGATTCTTTGTGCAAATTTTATGTAGTATTAGTATTACTGCAAGCTGAATCAGTTATGAAGAGGTATAGATTGGATTTTTCACTAAGTAAATGATGACTGTGAGCAGAACTTCCAGTCTTATGGACCAAATTACAGAGTATAGATATTGTCAGAAAACAAGAATTGTACAACAGCAAAGATATGGACTCCTGGGAGATTGTTGAAATGCTAGTAGAGAGAAAATACCTAAATGTTACAGTATTATGGAGGAGAAATAACAAAATTGTCGACATTAACTTTAACAAAGTTTACCAAATGCTAGGAGTGGAATTAAAAATGCCAAGAGCATGTTGACAGTTTAAATACTAAGGTGTATTATCATGGAAATGTACTTGATGGCAGTGAAATGCTTGTTAATCTCTTCACCAATAATTTTTGACTGTAGCTGAACAAAGTGGTTGTTAAAGATCTGTGGTTGAAGCCATGAACCTTTCAAAAAGATCAGTGCGAAATAAAATTAACAAGATGCTTGTACCCCATTTCACAACACCTGAGGCTGAGAAGGTTTAAGCCAAATTTTGCAGTCTTTGCTTCTCAAACTGTAACATATGATCATGGAGATTGTAGCCTTTGCTTCTAACCCCAGTTTTCAGAAGGGAATTATACCCATTTACAGCTTCTTTTGTTTCTTAAAAGTGGTGGATATTGCTAGAATACACCAAGGAGAATCCATTTCTGCCATAAAGTAATAATTGAAAAAAAAAAAAAAGTGGAAATTGCTGACTTTGCTTCTAGGCACCTCAAATAATAGTGTTAATTATTTGCACTATATGGATGTATTACAGTGTTATCACTTTAAGCAAATGAACTCAGAACCTACAAGAGTCACTGCAAACACGAAGACATGTATTGACCATGTTCTCACAAATGTAGGAAAAGAGAAAGTAAATGTAAACACCTTAGAAAACTACATTTGTGATCACAGAGCCTTTACTATGAAAACTGATGTAGGGAACATAGATGTAACTGTAAATGATGCAGTCATATATAAAAGAAAATTTAATTATTCTAAATTTATGATGGCACTAGGGAAGGAAAAATGGGAACCAGAGTACAATGCAACTGAAGTGAATGAAAAATGGGAATATTTATATAAGTTATTCAGTAATACTTTAAATGAAACCTGTCCTTTAGTTAAAAAAGTAATAAAGCTATAAACTATAAAGCCGAGAATCTCCCTTCTGAAATTATTGAACTGAGAGAGAAAATGAAAGATTACTATATACTTTTTAGAGATACCAAACTACAATATTTCTCAAAAAAATATAAACTGCTCAGAAAAACATACAGAGAGTCCTTGACTAACCTAAAAGCACATAAATATACCTCTGAAATAAGGAAATCCAGCTGTATCAGTAAAACTGCCTGGAAAATAATGCATAAAGAAAGTGGGAAACAGAGTTCCTGTGAACACAGCAACATAACATTAAAAGAAAATGGTGAAGTAATAAACGACCCAAAAGAAGTGCGTGAGAAATTTATACAAAAGTTCAGTACAGTTGGTACAAATGAAGTTCATGTCAAGCCACAAAACAGCCAGTTCAAGTCCTAGCAATCATATCAGCACTTCGACCAAAAATGTGTTGTGGTTCGGATGACATTTCACCTAAACTACTAAAGAAATGAAGGGATGAATTAGTGACACCCCTGATTCACTTGATAAATACCTCGTTCAGTAATGGTGTATTCCCTGACTTTTGAAAATTACTGAAATTATACCAGTGCATAAAAAGGGATTAAAACCTGACACTAAAAGCTACAGGCCAATATCATTAACCTCAGAACTAGGCAAATTGCTAGAGAGAGTAATACTAAATCAAGTTGAAACATATTTCACCAAACACAATCTGTTAAACAACCTACAACTTGGATTTAGAAAAGGGAGATCTACTACAACAGCAGTAGCATCTTTTATACATGAAATATTAAATAAGATGGACAAAAGTGACAAGATAATAAGCACTTTCCTAGATATGAGTACAACCTTTGCTACTGTGAATCATACCATTCTTCTGTGTAAGCTAGAAGAGTACAGGTTGAGAGGACTAGCCTTGAAACTACTTACCTCCTATTTTGAAAGACAGGAAACAGCGTGTAAAGCTATCTTATAAAAATAACGAGCAGATCCTAACAACCAAATCAACCTTCAGGACACTTCAATGTGGTGTGCCTCAAGGAAGCATACTAAGTCCTGTTCCTTGTGTATGTAAATAACTTATTTGAACCCCAAAATTGCAAGTTTGTAAGCTATGATGATGACATATCCTTCATGACCTGTGGCAGATATGCAGTCAGTAGCTAACAGTAGCGAGATCAGTTTCAATACTCTATCCACATACCTTACAGTAAACAAGCTTCTTGTAAATAAAGACAAAATGATAAATATGAGGTTCATCCTCAGTTATATGAGTAATGCTACCATAACTGATACTGTATTTACATCCCCATTGGGTCTTGCATATGCAAATTCACATAAGTTTTTGGGCATTGTTGTTGATGAACACGTATCATGGAAAGAACATCTTGATAATATTTGCAAAAAAATCAGTAGAAATGTGTATCTACTGAAATGGGTCTCAGCCTTCTTCAACCATGGTACTCTAAGGCAAATATATTTTGGTTTGATTCATCCGCACCTTCAGTATGGTATTGAGATATGGGGTGGGTTTGTATAGATAGACTGTTCAGATTATTAGAAAATATAAAATTCTTACAGTGCACTCCATGTATATTATGCAGACACTCATGTTCCTGAAACAAAATCCTGAACTTAATATGACAAACAGTAATGTACATCTTTATGATACACGGAGAAAGGAAAATTTTCACAGAATCGTGACCAATAACAAGAAAACAGACCACAGCCCACATAGAATAGGAGCGATTTTCTACAGTTCGCTACCCTGTGAACTCAAGAAAGCAAATTTAAACATGCTAAAGAGTAGACTGAAATAATTTTTAATAGAGAAGTGTTGCTACTCTGTAGA
Source organism: Locusta migratoria (assembly GCA_026315105.1). NCBI lineage: Eukaryota > Metazoa > Arthropoda > Insecta > Orthoptera > Acrididae > Locusta > Locusta migratoria. Next base: position 692,326,293 of record CM048745.1, on the reverse strand, counting down.
GGACTTTAATGCCAAGCTTAATGTTCTATTTTCATTTACTGTTTTGATGGGTTAAAAGGAGTTATGCTGTACTGTAACATTATCCCTTCAAATATAGTTTTCTTTAGCCCACTGAAAGCTTCCATCAAGATGTGCTCCATTTCAATACCTATTATGATGGTTGCCTGAACAATAGTAACAAGTCTCGACAGTGTATTCCTTGTGAGCCTTTTTTAAGAGCATACATTCTGTTAACAAATTATGTTGAGCCTGTTAAACTAATAGAATAGTTGAAACACCCTAAAGTGTTAAAGCTACTCAAATTCTGTAGTATTACAACTCTGTGGCATCATTTACAGAACGCGATTCCACCTGTTGTCTTTGACTCATAACATCGGCGTGGCGTGTTGTGTTGTATAATGTCATCCCATGCACAGTACTTTCGAGATGTGTTTATTTATAGGCGGTGTGAGTAAGTAATTAAGGTATTATGCCATATCGGGTTTTCTGACAAGTTGATGTCATGGGTAAGCATGGATTCGCATAATAAAATAATGCCATTGAATTGGTATCACCATTTTCATAGAGGGTGTTTTGTAGGTCAGTTTTAGTATTCGATACCATTTTAATGTTGATAGGTAATTGGAGGGGCTTGATTGGTATCATTTTCTTGATTTTACATGTATTGTAGGTTAATTGAAGTACTTGACACTATTTTTATGCTATTTGGCAAGTGTTGATTGGTATTGCTTTCTTCATTTGATCATTAGATCAAGTGAAGTATTCGATTCTGTGCATAGGTTTTTAGGTCATTTTCATCTGTTTTGCGTATTTTCATGTGTTTTTGAAAGTATAGTTTTCTGTGTTTTCGGTTGGCTTTTTGTCATATATTCCCACATAGAATGTCCCTGCCCAAAACCTCCACATTCCCGTGCTTGTCCCATTAGTGTCATTTTATGTTAATTGTTGCTTGTTCATATGTGTGTGTTATTTGAGTATTTTGGTCGCCATATTGGCTACGAGTACATACCTCGTTGCCACCATATTGATGCAATTATGAGTCAAAGCAGATGGGTGGAATTGCATAATAAAATATTGCCACTCGAGAACAGGAGCCTTTTTCAGTGATAGGTCTGACAAAATACCCATTTTTCATTGAAGCCAATCTATAATCTGTTTTTCTAATGTTGAACTCTCAACGTGATACAAATTATATATTTTCATCATGCCATGAACCACTTTAAGTGTTATCTATTTGTAAATGCACTAATTAACACAGACATGCTTCTCATTCTCTCTCTTTTTTTTTTTAATATTCCAGATCACTGAAGAAGAGGCACAATATTTGGGAAAGGAAGCAGTAATTGTTAAGGCTTTGGTTTTAGATCCTCAGCGCATACGTCTGGTAACGTATAATAGCATAACAGATATTGATGCCCAGATGGTTGTGAAAAAACTTCAGTTCATTAATCAAGAACTCCAGAAGAACTGATTGGATTTGAAATATGTGGTGAATTCTTCAATATAACAATTTAAAAATCAAAACTATTACTCACTCATGCATTATTAAAGAAGCAGAGTAGTAATTTTATGTTGGAACTAGTATCCTTCTTTCTATTGCATGTAATATATAATCTCTGGAAATGTACTAATATTGATAATTGTTATAGGAGGTGCATATTTTATGTAATGAAAGTAGCTGGGCAACAAGGCTGTTCAAAGATGAAATTTTAAATATTCCACGTTTCAGTTTTTGGGAGTGTAAAGGAAGCTTCTGAGAAGGAGACCAAAAACTTTAGTACTTGCAATTATTTAAATTATTTTATTGCATGTTTACTCTGTTTTTATTATTACATGTAAAATAAACAATAAAAATATAGCAAAAAGTAAAATTTAGCAGGCAGGGTATTTGAGTTTTTGTAGCCTTAATATTATCTTGTAACGTTATATTCATTTTGTGCTGCTTTCTGTTTGTTGTATTTTTTTCTTAAAAATATACTTTAGATTTATTTTAATATATTTTTGTGTTGTATTGACTTAACATAACATAAAAAACTGAATTGTTTCTCAGTAATTGATGGATGCAAATTTATGGCTGTTTAAATATAGAGGTCAGTCAGCCCACACAAGGGACAATGGTTGACAAAAATATGACCTGAGAAGCTAAGTGTGAAAGACAATGATGTTAGTTTACTAAAATACATGGCTATAAAACCAGTATTATATTTGGCTAAAACTTCTGGTATTTTTATCTTCTACATAAGCTCCCATCCTCTTATCTGCACTACATTCTCATTTTCCCCAAAACTAGAGACCAACAAAGAGGAAGTGTTGTCATTGCAATCTTCAGTTTGGAGACATGGTTTGACGCAGCTCTTCACCCTACTCTATCCCGAGCAAGTGTCTTCATTTCCTCATAACAACGGCAACCACACCCATTTGAATATGCTTACTGTATTTGTCTCGGTCTCATCTGTGATTTTTACCCCATTCACTACCCTCCAGAGCTAAATTCACCATTCCTTCATGAGTAAGAATGTGTTCTTCCAATCAATCCCTTGTTTTAGGTAAGGTTTGTCAGAAATTCCTTTTCTCCCCAATTCTGTTCAGTACCTCCTCATTAGTTATGCAAGCTACCCACCTAATATTCAGCATTCTTCTGTAGCACACAGTTTCAAAAGCCTCTATTCTCTTACTGTCTGAACTATTTATAGTCCATGTTTCACTTCTGTACAAAGCAACAAACCACACAAATGCCTTCAGAAAGGACATCTTTACCCTTAAATTAAAAATGATGTTAACAAATGGCTCTTTTTCGAAAACACTTTTTTCTTCCCATTACCATTCTGCATATTATATCCTCTGTACTGTGACCATCATATGTTGTTTTACTGTCCAAGTAACAAAACTCATCTATCATCTTTATTATTTTGTTACTTATTCTAATTCCTTTAGCATCACCTGATTTTCTTAGACTGCATTCTATTACCCTTCTTTTGCTCTTGTTAATGTTCATCTTATATGTCCCTTTCAATTCACTGTCCATTCTGTTCAATTGCTCTTCCAGCTCCTTTACTGTCTCTGACAGAATTACAATGTCATCATCAATAAATGATTTTTCTATTTCTTCACCCTGAACTTTAATTCCTTCTCCAAATTTCTCCTTGTTTTCCTTCCTAGTTTGCTCACTGTACAAATTGAATAGCATTTGAAGAAAGGCTACATCCCTGTCTTACCGCTTTTCCAACCAATGCTTCCCTTTCATACCCTTCGATTCTAATGACTGCTGCCATCTATCTCTCAGGTAAGATGATAGTGTCTCAAAAACAGCACCATTTATACCACAATATTTCAACTTTTCCAACAGAATCTTATGAGAGATGCAATCAAATGCATTGCTCAGGTAAATAAATAAAATAAAATATTAAAGCCAAGCAGTTCTTTTCTTAGAGTGCTTTCACTAATTTTGTTGTTACTTCAAGCATTGCTGTGAATGTAGATTTGCCTCTTTTAAATCTATGTTGATTATCCGAGAACATGTCTTTGAAGTAACACAACATTTGGTTGAACTATGTCCTCTGGGAGCACTTAGTTCCACCTGGCCAAGGTGCAACTATTACTATTGGTTGTAATGTCCATTTCCAAACATGGTAGTTCAGTTACATTTTCTCCAACAACATTAATAAAATGTCACTGAAATTTGTCAGTTTAACTTGTCAATGATGTATTACGTTTTCTGCATAGAAACGATCCATTGTATGTAACATTTATGATGAGGTATATAACACCATATGTAATGCCACTGAATTGTGATTGAAATTATTATGTAACAACATTCATTGTTTATTTTGATATTGTTGATTATGTCAGTTTTCAGACTTCTAGTACATTTTTGTAGGCATATGGTTTGAAAATGGATAGTATGGTCCAAAGTTAGTTACCAAATAAATGGTTAATGCAACTTTGACAGAAATTGTGAAGAATAAGAAATAAAAATTTTATTATAATCATCTGGGCTGCAGTCATTTAATTGGGCAGTAGGTCTTTTTCTGTGTTCATTAACCATTGCCCAGGAAGTGTTGCATGGGTTGTGGGTTTTAGATATGAACCTAACATTATATTCCTTCTTGTCTGTCTCTGCTTCCTCCCTGTAGATTCCTATTGCTTTCTGATAATAACAGTGATAAATATCTTTGACTTTGGCATCTGTTTTGTTTTAACTTGGTCATTTAGCAGCAGAACTGCACACTTTAAGTTTTACAGGTTGGGATTGTGCCATGCTTTGCCATTGCCTACTTTTCTTCTGTTTTGAAGTTTAGCTATGGATTATTTATGATTACTGATGGGAAAAAGTTTTCAAAAATTGGATTTTTTATTTTATTTATTTACTTATGTTAAGGAGTGTTCACATTCACATTGCCAGTCAATCATCTTGAGGTATAGCTCTCATTGTTGCTTATATTTATTCAGAAAATACATATCCTGCTGCCTTTTTGCCAGTTTTAAAAAATCTGGCAAGCCGTGGCAAAGAAACCTGAAAAATATAACATTTACCACAGAAGCACTTAGGCTACACTAATGATGATAGCAAGTTTCCATACCCAGGAACACAACATTCAAGAAAATATTTTGGCCTTCTCCAGTATGAAACACTATTACAATTTTACATTACACAGCAACCTAGATGTGACCACACTAATAAAGATAGAAATAAGCAGCAAGCTGTGCAAGGCTAAAGTGCAGTTTATGCGTATGCGACTGGCACTTAACATGTAGACATTGGCAATGGCGCGATGTATGATGGGAGGTGAAGGCAGCCCATGAGGAGTCATACTTGGGCAGCCAATAAGATTGCATGGTTGATGTCTAGTAAATTTGGTGTAAGTTTTAAAATTTGTTCCGGCATGTGTACAGCGTTTTTGGCAATATAATTGATATTTAGACTGAACGAGAAACAGCCACCAGTTGCAAGTGGTGGCTTTTTCTCTTTTCACCTATAAACCACAGTTGCTGCCATGGATAAAATACTCAATTAATTGATATTTCCTTTATAATCTGAACAAATTATGTTTGTTTTACCAGTTTTTATAATATACATGGAAGGTGCAATTGTGAAAGAGTGATATACTAAACAACCCACCATTGACATGTAGTATTTTTTAGGATAATTAATTTATTCATTGAACAAGGGTACATCAATAACCAGTCAACCAGGAACATGTGGCATTTCCTCTTCTTTGTCTGCCAATCTACTCCCAACTTGTCCTCAACATATACATAGTTTTGGGCAAGTAGAAAGTTAATGTTGTTGGCTTGTGGGCGAAGGGCCCACAAAAATAAACAAACATGAAATTATAAAAAAACATATTAATATATATATACTCATCTTGGTTTTGATAGTCTCTTCTTTGTTGTTGATCTGCTTACTCTTCTTTTATTCTTGGCCTTGTGTTGTGTGTTATGCTAGAGCTGAAATTTTAAAAATCTTGCAGGCTGTCCATCTACTGTGGATTCTTTTCTTGAAATAATACACTACACGTTAAGGTCTTCAAAAATTTAATTTTCTATAACAAGTTTGCTTTTCACAAACATGTATGGCTACAACTCATTCTTCCACTCTTCTTTCAACTCTCAATACAAATGAGTGTTGATAAATATAAACAATTTTTTTAATTGTTGAAAATAGAAAGGTACTTAAGTAAATAAAGTTTATAACTTAAGTATTTTGTTTTCTTATTTTAATTATGCGTATGTTGTCTTGTGTGGTCATAAATGCATTTTGAAATGTGTTGTTGACATGTGTTTTATTTTGACTTGGAGAAATGGCGTTATTTTGTTTATCAACAGTTTGGCAGTTCAGTCAAGTTTGTTATTTTATTGAGTGTATTTTGGTGTAGTTATTTCGTTTGTTTATGATCAACATTTACCTGGATTTGAAAAGTACCGGTATATTTATTTAGTTCATAATTACTCGTGTGGTTAGCATTAATTGCATCTGTGAGAGCAATATTTGTTGTCAGTGCATCATAATGATTCTAGAGAAATAATAAGTTTTGTTGGCCTATTTTTATTTATAATATTTGCATCGTCTTATTGGCTGCCTTCACCTCCCATCATTAACTGTGCCATTGCCTACATCTATACGTCGAGCACCAGTTGCATATGCATACATTGCACTTTAACCTCTGTGAAAACACTCCACTCTTCTCAACAGTCTTGAACTGGATAACTACAGAAGAGATATGAACAATATGCACTGTTGAAGGAAACCTCACTTTACCAAAACAAATGCCATCATTGGACTACCCTCAATCCAGGATGCCATCTTTCATTTTCTCTAGAATCTTTCACTTATATTATGGTCTAGCCAAACCTCTGACTTCGTAGAACATAGCTAAATTTGTGCTTTTTTAGATACTGGTAACTTATACTTTCCTCAAACATATGATTATCTACAACACTATTGAATGATTATGAATAAAAGCAACAGAGCGAGACTTACATGTAAGTTTATCATTCACAGCCTCAACATGGAAGCTAGCAGGTTGATGACACATATGTATGAAAGGCTTCCAATAAATATTTATACAGCATCTTGCAAGTGCAAGTGACAACACCAAACTAGACTAGCCCAAAACCTTACACTGTCAATTTATTCTAGTAACATATGTCATTTTGTGTGACTTCCCCTAAATGGTTTTAATGTTACCAGTAGCACACAAAAAATAGAATTCATATATTGTCACATTGAAATGGAAGCAGGCTTGACTTCGAAGGCAACTGAACATAGCACTTATACTAAAAGCACGTTTATTACGAACTTAACATATACGCAGCACTGACTGCTCCTTGGACAGAGTGCTCTGCTATTTATACACAGACAGAATGTACCAGAAATTAGAAGAACAGTTAACATAAGAAACAAGAAGAATTTACAAGTGAACATAAGAAAGATGTAGAACATTCTGGAATTGTTAATTACAAAGAAATAAATTTTTGCCGGTGGGCAGGATTGAACCGGTGACCTTCAGAACCGCAGTCAGCGACGCTATCCCCTGTGCCACACCGGCAGTTGGTTTACATGGTGTCTCACGGTAATATTTTATTCATTCAATGGCAGATTTAAATATCATGGTACATAAAAGTGCTTAATACATTTTGAGTAAGTGATCAGTTTACAAAAGTGCTTAATACATATTGAGTAAGTCATCAGTTTATCGTATGGATTTTCCAGTAACATAGAATGGTTTTTCAGCTGAGCACCTGCAAGTGTCCAATTTATGGCTGAGAACACAGTGACAGTGCTTAAAGTACTTGTCAAAAGTTTAATTATAAATAAAATAATGTTTGCAGAAGGGTTTTCATGAGACTGAGCCAACACCATGATAATGTCCATGTGCTATAAATAAAAATGCACTGTCAATAGGGGGAAGTAGCAAGACATTAAAAGTAATTCAAATTTCTTGGCTATTTTTATCACACAGAAAGCAAGAAACCCTTTTTTGCATTTTGTTTGATGAAATTATGCGACACAAAGTGCACTATAACATGTAGGTCAGATAGTTAGGAGACAATTTAATTGCGAGTTGGCAAAGCCAATTAATTTAAAAGAATTAAAGTTGTAGAAACAGATTGGTCGATAGTGTAGCCAATATTAATGTTTGTTCCATATTTTAATGCATTTTTTGTTACATAAACTCAATCTATAAACAGATCTAACCTTCTTCGTTGATATTATATCTTTGATTTAGTTAAAGGGGCAGTAGACAATTGTCGCGTTGAAATGGAAGCAGGCTTGACTTTGAAGGCAACTGAACACACCATTTATACTGAAAGCTGGTTTATTACGAACTCAACATACACACAGCACTAACTGCCTCTCAGGAAGAGTGCTCTGCCATTTATACACAGACAGAATTTACCAGAAATTAGAAGAACAGTTAACATAAAAAACAAGTAGAATTTACAAGTGAACATAAGAAAGATGTAGAACATTCTGGAATTGTTAATTACAAAGAAATAAATTTTTGTCCATGAGCAGGATTGAACCGGCGACCTTCAGCACCACAGTCCGTGACACTATCCCTTGCGCCACGCCGGCAGTCAGTGTACATGGTCTCTCGTGGCACAATAAATAATACTGTGCAATATCTTGATGGTTGCTCTAGACAGAAAATTGATATTGTGCTATATTAGTATCAAACTTATGGATGTGCAAACGTGGTAGATATGGATGACAGCTGTTATTTAGCTTTTCAATCACATTAAATAAATAAATAAATAAATTTTTTTTTAATGTGAAACATACCGTAGATTGATGAAAGAGTGGTATATGAGGAAAAGAAGATTTACCCATGAAAATTTACAATTGAGGATAATCGAGCCAAATGGTTATTGGAACTTTCTGAAAATGGACATTAGCTCATTTGATATACTTTTCCAAAGGACTGCACCTTTAATCAAGAAACAGGACACTCATTTGAGTCATGTTATCTTACAAGTCAGCTCTTGTGAATTACATTAAGTTCTCTGGCAACAGGAAATTCATTTGAATGCCTGAATTTCATTATAGCAATAACACCACAGTCTGATCAAGATGGAAACATGCACAGAGGTCAAAGCATTACATTAAGGTAAGTAACCATCTAATAATGTTGATATTATATGATCGCATAAGATTTATTTAAGTAGATACAAGGTAAGAGTACATAGAGTATAACATGTTTATCTAAATTGTGCCAAAAAGTCATCTGTACTTTTTTTGTATCTTCTGAAATTACCTGTTGATAATATATTGGGTACACTAACTTAGCAAATATCAGGGAAATAGGTGCAACATGATGTACAACACAATCTGGCCCTGCAGATTGTGAAAAGTGAGTCTACAAGTTCATGGCAACACAGCTGACACCAAATGATTAGCAGAGTGGCAGCCAAGGTTGGTCTGTGCAAGCACGCAGGCTCGATGACATGGAGTTTGCATTTCATGACAACCCATATTTGTATGTTTTGGAGGTCAGGGTTGATTTGTTTTTTTAGGGGCTGTTGGATACGATATGTCCAGTTCATTTTAGTATCAATATGCAGTCCAAGCAATTTAGACACAACCATTCTTCCTGTCAATCAATTTCAACACATCAGATTTATTTCTCTCTTGTTTCTTTTTTTGTAGAGGACTGGATAAAATTGGTAGGCCTATTATTTCAATTTAACGAGAGTCCATTACTACTCAACCAATTAACCACTTCAGAGAGTACATTGAGAGTATACAAATTAAACTCAGTCTGAAGTTAATTCAAGATCAAAAATATTTGATTGGGTTTAAGGTGAGAGTTCTGATGACCTTTTTTTATAATGAAATTAACTGTTTTGTTTTTACTACACTATTTTTTTTATGGAAATTGCAACACCAAGAAGGAAGTGGATTTAATAGCACACATTAGGCACGTGACAAGTAACAAATGATTATTTTTTCAAATCTGTGTATGCCCTTTCAGCCGTACTATTCAGTATGTCGTGTGTCCACCACGTGCTGCAATTAGAGCTGCTAAACGTCATGGCATTGAATCAGTAAGGTTCTGAATATGTTCATGAGGGATTTCCCTCCATGCAGGTTGTATCCAAGCCTACAAATCTGTGACACTAGTTACTGGAGGACCGTGACACACCTTGTGCCGACCAACCATCCCAAACATGTTTGACGGGCGACACGTCTGGCGAATGTGCAGGCCAGGGAGACAATGGTACCCATCACTCTTCAAAGAAGACCTGTAAATTCCTCATAATATTGGCCAGCCATTGTCCCGTTTAAATGTGACCTGAGGCCCGTGGCCTGAAGTGGGGAGAGTATCTTGAGCTCCACAACCACCGTTAGGTACTGGCACAATGCAGCCCTCCAGGTTGCAATCACCGCGGTACCAGTTGACATGTATGTGGCCAACACTGTAAGACACATTGAAGAATGACTCCTCTGAAAAGATTACATTTTGCTACTCATCACCCCAGTGAGGGTGTTCATGTGCCAATTGCAGTCGGAGTAGCTTGCGGTTTCTGGACAATGGGAGCTGACATAATGGCATGCCTCCAATCAGTCCAGCCTGCAGCACAAGGCAATTAACCGTTGCACCTGTTGCAGTGCTCCAGCAATGAGCCAACACTGTGGATAATGCTATACAGTCTGTTATGGCCATGCGGACAAGAGGTCACCGTGTGTTGTGGTCATGTTCTCTGGTCCAATTCCCATTTGTCACTGCATATTGACCTTCCTCTGCCCACTGCTTCTGTCCTGTGCAAGCTGAAATGTCATTGTATGACAACCCTTTTTCTCAGAGGCATTCTACCCTGTTCAAACTTGCTCACATGCCAATGTGGCTCCCTTTGATGTTGACGAGGCTTACTGGCACCCACTGTAATGTCTCCACCTTGTGTGACAGCTCTGGGCCGTCTACACTAGGTGCAATATTCACCATGTCACACTGACACAAAAGGCTCTGCTCGGCCTATGTGGACCCCATCTCCCTGCAAAACGTATCACTTATTGCGTGCACACCTGTGACCACTTCCACAAGTGCGGCGCTATTCAGATAATTTCTTCTTGGTGTTTCACTTTTCACAAATGGCAGTGTTTTATTGGCAATGGGTTACAATCAAATTAGCTGAAGAAATTTTAATAGTAATAAATTTACTGGATAATGTCGACAGCCCTTGAACGTGCTGCCTCTGACAGTCTCCATTCTCAAAACAAAATGTCAATGACACATTGTGCAAACTGTTGAGCATTCACTTGAAGATTTAGATTTTGCATTGATAAAGACACTATTAAAAACTCGTTGCAGTTATTTGGTTTTCCAACATAACTTCATGCCTAAGGAAGACAGTTATTTTCATCTTTGCAAGAACTATCAGGTTTTGAATGCTGAACTATTATCCCTAATGTTCAAGACTATCCCATCTTTTAAATGTTGCTATGATATTCACTGTGTTGGACTGTCACCAGGCTTATCACCAAATCCCTATGTTCCTAGAAGACATGCCAAAGACTGTTATTATTACTCTGTTGAGCCTATTTGAGTATTTTTACACCATACAGCCTCAAGAATGTGGAACAAACATGGCAGCTTTTCATCCTTAGGGACCTCAATTACTATTATGTTGGATGAGTTTCTAATTTTTTCCTTATCATAAGATGAGGACAATCAGCATGTACAGATTCTCCGGCAGGTCGATTGGGTGAAAGTTCACTCAGACGAATTACAGTTTACACAATCTACAGTAACCTAGTGCATTAAGCAATAGCAGAAGGCATTCATCCTATCTTGTGGCATATAATACTCATTTCTCAACTAAACCCTGCCCAACAACTTTCATGAATTATTTCATGAATAGTCAATTTCTACTGACATATTCCACACACACCCTCCGTTTAAATGCCTTTCACATATTACCTGCCAGGTAAGCATACCTTTGGATCCTGTAAACTACAGTGGTCAGAGAAGATGGTGAGCACTTTTGAGAAAATTAGAATAGCCATCGCCATTGCTGTGAACCTCACACATCTGGCACTACTCTCACATACCTCTTCTTACAGCTGTCTCTTGCGACTCTTCTGTTGCTGCAGTTTTGCAATAATATGTGGATGATGCTGTGTACCTCTTATGCTTCTCATAAAAAGAAATTCAGCTTCACAGTGTAAATGCAAGACTTTTGACAGAGAATTACCTGTGGTGAAGCCATCAAGCATTTTCAGCATGACATTGAAGGTATGAGTTTTGTGCACACTATCAGGAACGTGGGTGTCGACTTGCACCCTCAACTGTTTCGGTACGTGGACTTAATCTGCCAGTACCCAACACACATACATTACATCTGAGGAGTGGTCAATATTGTTGCTGGTGGTCATGGGTCAGCTTAATTTCATCACACATTGGCTGCTGCAGCCAAGTTTACACTCACCTGAATGGAGCAACACACACAATAGACTGCGGTGTGCGGCCACCCATCGATGCGGTGCCAGCTGTGCAGGTCTCTCTTACACATTTAATTATTTGTGTATTGCTGAAGTTAATAAAAAAAGATCTTTCATTGATATGGATTTCAGTACGAGGATATATATATATATATATATATATGACTTGTGTCTGTGTAAATGTGTGGGTGTGTGTGCATTTATTTACCCTCCATTTTTTCCCCCAAGGTAAGTCTTTCCTGTACCGGGATTGGAATGGCTCCTTACCCCCTTCCTTAAAACCCTCATCATTTCCTTTTCCCTCTCCTCCCTTCTGCCTGATGAAGCAGCTAGGCTGCGAAAGCTAGCATTTTTGTGTGTGTGTGTGTCTGTGTGTTTATTTGTTGCTATTACTGCCTGTGCCCCTTCGCCTGGTAAGTGTACTTCATCTATTTTTTACGTATATTTTCCTGTTAGGAATTTTTCCTCTCTCTCTCTCTCTCTCTCTCTCTCTCTCTCTCTATATATATATATATATATATATATATATAGAAAAGAGATGACTTACCAAAAGGACCGGCTCGTCGAGAGAAACAAATAAAAAACAAATAAAATCACACACAAACACACATACAAGCTTTCGCCACCACTGGCGACTTCTTCAGGAAAAAGAGGGAAAAAGGGGAGGAAAAGGGAAGGATATGGGTTTTAAGGAAGTGGAAAAGGAGTCATTCCAATCCCAGGAGTGGAAGGACTTACCTTAGGGGACAAAGAGGAAGGTAAACAAATACACACACACTCAGACATATCGAAACGCAAACACACCTAGACAGACATTTGTGAAAAGCAAAGAAGTTGGACAGAGATACCAATTGAGGCAGAGGCTCTGTCCACAGAACCAAGGCAAAGATGCTAAAGATAGTGGGCGGGAATTTGAGTTAGCGGAGATTGAGACCAGGTGGGCAACGGGAGGAGAGAATAAGCTGAAGGGCAAGTTCCCATCTCCGGAGTTCTGAAAGGTTGGTGTCGGTGGGAAGTATCCAGATAACCCGGACGGTGTAACACTGCGCCAAGATGTGCTGGCCGTGCACCAAGGCATGTTTAGCCACAGGGTGATCCTCATTACCAACAAACACTGTCTGCCTGTGACCGTTCATGCGAATGGACAGTTTGTTGCTGGTCATTCCCACATAGAACGCTTCACAGTGCAGGCATGTTAGTTGGTAAATCACGTGGGTGCTATCGCAAGTGGCTCTGCCCTTGATCGTGTACACCTTCCGGGTTACTGGACTGGAGTAAGTGGTGGTGGAAGGGTGCATAGGGCAGGTTTTACAACGGGGGCGGTTGCATGGGTAGGAGCCAGAGGGTAGGGAAGGTGGTTTGGGGGTTTCATAGGGATGGACTAGGAGGTTACGAAGGTTAGGTGGGCGGCGGAAAGACACTCACGGAGGAGTGGGGAGGATGTCATTAAGGATGGATCTCATTTCGGGGCAGGATTTAAGGAAGTCGTATCCCTGCTGGAGAGCCACATTCAGAGTCCGCTCCAGTTCCGGAAAGTATCCGGTGACAAAAGGGGCGCTTCTGGGATTCTTCGCTGGAAGGTTCTGGATTTGGAGGAATGAGGAGGTGGCTCTGGTAATTTGCTTCTGAACCAGATCAGGAGGATAGCTGCGGGATGTGAAAGCTGTTATTAGGTTATTGGTGTACTGGTTCAGGGATTCGGGACTGGAGCAGACTCTTTTGCCACGAAGACCTAAGCTGTAGGGAAGGGAACGTTTGATATGGAATGGATGGCAGTTGTCATAATGGAGGTACTGTTGTTTGTTGGTAGGTTTGATGTGGACGGATGTGTGAAGTTGGCCGTTGGACAGATGGAGGTCGACATCAAGGAAAGTGGCATGGGATTTGGAGTAGGACCAGGTGAATTTGATGGGACCAAAGGAGTTGAGGTTGGAGAGGAAATTCTGGAGTTCTTCTTCTCTGTTGGTCCAGATCATGAAGATGTCTTCAATGAATCTGTACCAAACTTTGGGTTGACAGGCTTGGGTTTCCAGGAAGGCTTCCTCTAAGCGTCCCATAAATAAGTTTGCATATGATGCAGTGCAGTCTCCCATCCTTCATCAAAGACACCAACCACTTCCTTGATCGCCTGAAATTCTTACCCAGCCTGTTACCTCCTGAAACCATCCTTGTAACCATTGATGCCACCTCCTTATACACAAATATCCCACATGCCCAGGGCCTCGCTGCGATGGAGTATTTCCTTTCACGCCAACCACCCACTACCCTACCTAAAACCTCTTTCCTTAATACCCTAGCCAGCTTCATCCTAAAACACAACTTCTTCACCTTTGAGGGCCGGACATACCAACAACAAAAGGGAACAGCCATGGGAACCAGGATGGCCCCCTCGTATGCAAACTTATTTATGGGACGCTTAGAGGAAGCCTTCCTGGAAACCCAAGCCTGTCAACCCAAAGATTGGTACAGATTCATTGACGACATCTTCATGATCTGGACCAACAGTGAAGAAGAACTCCAGAATTTCCTCTCCAACCTCAACTCCTTTGGTCCCATCAAATTCACCTGGTCCTACTCCAAATCCCATGCCACTTTCCTTGATGTCGACCTCCATCTGTCCAACGGCCAACTTCACACATCCGTCCACATCAAACCTACCAACAAACAACAGTACCTCCATTATGACAGCTGCCATCCATTCCATATCAAACGTTCCCTTCCCTACAGCTTAGGTCTTCGTGGCAAAAGAGTCTGCTCCAGTCCCGAATCCCTGAACCAGTACACCAATAACCTAATAACAGCTTTCACATCCCGCAGCTATCCTCCTGATCTGGTTCAGAAGCAAATTACCAGAGCCACCTCCTCATTCCTCCAAATCCAGAACCTTCCAGCGAAGAATCCCAGAAGCGCCCCTTTTGTCACCGGATACTTTCCGGGACTGGAGCGGACTCTGAATGTGGCTCTCCAGCAGGGATACGACTTCCTTAAATCCTGCCCCGCAATGAGATCCATCCTTAATGACATCCTCCCCACTCCTCCGAGAGTGTCTTTCCGCCACCCACCTAACCTTCGTAACCTCCTAGTCCATCCCTATGAAACCCCCAAACCACCTTCCCTACCCTCTGGCTCCTACCCTTGTAACCGCCCCCGTTGTAAAACCTGCCCTATGCACCCTTCCACCACCACTTACTCCAGTCCAGTAACCCGGAAGGTGTACACGATCAAGGGCAGAGCCACTTGCGATAGCACCCACGTGATTTACCAACTAACATGCCTGCACTGTGAAGCGTTCTATGTGGGAATGACCAGCAACAAACTGTCCATTCGCATGAACGGTCACAGGCAGACAGTGTTTGTTGGTAATGAGGATCACCCTGTGGCTAAACATGCCTTGGTGCACGGCCAGCACATCTTGGCGCAGTGTTACACCGTCCGGGTTATCTGGATACTTCCCACCGACACCAACCTTTCAGAACTCCGGAGATGGGAACTTGCCCTTCAGCTTATTCTCTCCTCCCGTTGCCCACCTGGTCTCAATCTCCGCTAACTCAAATTCCCGCCCACTATCTTTAGCATCTTTGCCTTGGTTCTGTGGACAGAGCCTCTGCCTCAATTGGTATCTCTGTCCAACTTCTTTGATTTTCACAAATGTCTGTCTAGGTGTGTTTGCGTTTCGATATGTCTGAGTGTGTGTGTATTTGTTTACCTTCCTCTTTGTCCCCTAAGGTAAGTCCTTCCACTCCTGGGATTGGAATGACTCCTTTTCCACTTCCTTAAAACCCATATCCTTCCCTTTTCCTCCCCTTTTTCCCTCTTTTTCCTGAAGAAGCTGCCAGTGGTGGCGAAAGCTTGTATGTGTGTTTGTGTGTGATTTTATTTGTTTTTTATTTGTTTCTCTCGACGAGCCGGAGCTTTTGGTAAGTCATCTCTTTTCTATTTTTATTTCTGTTTATCCCACCGGGAAAGTTTCCCTCTATAATTTTTTTAAAAAATAGATGAAGTACACTTACCAGGTGAAGGGGCACAGGCAGTAATAGCAACAAATAAACACACACACACACACACACACACACACACACACAAAAATGCTAGCTTTCGCAGCCTAGCTGCTTCATCAGGCAGAAGGGAGGAGAGGGAAAAGGAAATGATGAGGGTTTTAAGGAAGGGGGTAAGGAGCCATTCCAATCCTGGGACAGGAAAGACTTACCTTGGGGGAAAAAATGGAGGGTAAGTAAATGCACACACATCCACACATTTACACAGACAAAAGTACACTTAGGCAGACATACTGTAGAACTGTAGAAAGCAAAGAAGTTAGAAGTTAGACAGAGATGCACATGAGGCATAGACTCTGTCCAGAGAACCAAGGTAAAGATGTTAAGATGGTGGGTGGGAATTTGAATTTAGCGGAGGTTGAGACCAGGTGGGCAACGGGAAGAGAGAATATGCTGAAGGGCTAGTTCCCATCTCCGGAGTTCTGAAGGATTGGTGTCAGTGGGAAGTATCCAGATAACCCGGACGATGTAGCACTGCGCCAAGATGTGCTGGCCATGCACCAAGGCATGTTTAGCCACAGGGTGATCCTCGTTACCAACAAACACTGTCTGCCTGTGTCCATTCATGCGAATGGGCAGTTTGTTGCTGGTCATTCCCACATAGAACGCTTCACAGTGCAGGCATGTTAGTTGGTAGATCACGTGGGTACTATCGCAAGTGGCTCTGCCTTTGATCGTGTACACCTTCCGGGTTACGGGACTGGAGTAAGTGGTGGTGGAAGGGTGTATAGGGCAGGTTTTACAACGGGGGCGGTTACGAGGGTAGGAGCCAGAAGGTAGGGAAGGTGGTTTGGGGATTTCATAGGGGTGGACTAGGAGGTTACGGAGGTTAGGTGGGCGGCGGAAAGACACTCTCGGTGGAGTAGGAAGGATGTCATGAAGGATGGATCTCATTTCGGGGCAGGATTTTAGGAAGTCGCATCCTTGCTGGAGAGCCACATTCAGAGTCCGCTCCAGTCCCGGAAAGTATCCGGTGACAAGAGGGGCACTTCTGGGGTTTTGTTGAAGGTTCTTAAATTGGGGGGATGAGGAAGTGGCTCTGGCAATTTGCTTCTGTACCAGGCCAGGAGGATAGCTGCGGGATGTGAAGACTGTTATCAGGTTATTGGTGTATTGGTTCAGGGATTCAGGACTGGAGCAGACTCGTTTGCCACGAAGACCTAAGCTGTAGGGAAGGGAACGTTTGATGTGGAAAGGATGGCAGCTGTCATAATGCAGGTACTATTGTTTATTGGTAGGTTTGATGTGGACGGATGTGTGTAGTTGGCCGTTGGATAGATGGAGGTCGACATCGAGGAAAGTTGCATGGGATTTGGAATAGGACCAGGTGAATTTGATGGGACCAAAGGAGTTGACGTTGGAGAGGAAATTCTGGAGTTCTTCTTCACTGTGAGTCCAGATCATGAAGATGTCGTCAATGAATCTATACCAAACTTTGGGTTGACAGGCTTGGGTGTCCAGGAAGGCTTCCTCTAAGCGTCCCATAAATAAGTTCTCGTACGAGGGGGCCATCGTGGTCCCCAAGGCTGTTCCCTTTAGTTGTTGGTATGTCCGGCCCTCAAAAGTGAAGAAGTTGTGGGTTAGGATGAAGCTGGCTAGGGTATTAAGGAAAGAGGTTTTAGGTAAGGAAGTGGGTGGTCAGCGTGAAAGGAAATATTCCATCGCAGCGAGGCCCTGGGCATGTGGGATATTAGTGTATAAGGAAGTGGCATCAATGGTTACAAGGATGGTTTCAGGAGGTAACAGGCTGGGTAAGGATTTCAGGCGATCAAGGAAGTGGTTGGTGTCTTTGATGAAGGATGGGAGACTGCACATGATGGGTTGAAGGTGTTGGTCTATGTAGGCAGAGATTCGTTCTGTTGGGGCTTAGTAACCGGCCACAATGGGGCGGCCGGGATGATTGGGTTTGTGAATCTTCGGAAATAGGTAGAAGGTGGGGGTGCGGGGTGTCGGTGGAGTCATGAGGTTAATGGAGTCAGGTGAAAGGTTTTGTAGGGGGCCTAAGGTTTTGAGGATTCCTTGAAGCTCTGCCTGGACATCAGGAATGGGATCGCCTTGAAAAACTTTATATGTGGTATTATCTGAAAGCTGACGCATTCCCTCTGCCACATACTCCCGCCGATCAAGTACCACTGTCGTGGAGCCCTTGTCGGCAGGGAGAATGACGATGGAATGGTCAGCCTTCAGATCACGGATAGCTCAGGATTCAGCCAGCCGTTGGTCATGGCCACGGTTGCACCTTTTTTTATTGTATTTTAATGCCTCGTTGTACAGATTGGCAGCAGCCTCGTATGCTGCTCTTCAGCCCAGAGTGTATGTAAGTTTGACAATTGGTAATCTATATTAAAACAGGAGAAATCAATGTGAATTCAAATAATAAAACAGAAGATAGTATTGCTGAATTTAAAACAATGAAACGAAGGCTTTAAAACACACAGTTAGTATTCAAACTGTCAGGTGGCTAAAAAATGCAGACTATGCACAGTAAATGGTGACGAGAATGAAGAGACGATAAAAAACATGGCAACACAGTGTTCTGTGTATGCAGCAGTTGCTGAAATCCTAAAATCACACAACTTGACACTGACAGAACACTTTAGCATGATGCACTGTTGAAAAGTAAAGCACTGAGACCCCACAGGGGGAGAGGGGAAGGAAGGGAGGTGAAGAGGGGCAGGGGAGTGGAGAAGGAAACTGTAAGAACTCCGAGGGAGGGGAAGGGAAGCTGGGGAGCTAAAGAAGGGGACTGGGAGAGGAGGGGGGCATGTAATATATGGGGAGGAGAGGGATTAGGGCTGACAGGATGGGTAAATATCAGGATGGAGGGAGGTGGTGATAGTTACCCTGGAAAAGGATGTGGAGAGTGTGAAGGTGTAGGGAGGGATGGATATGCTGGTATCAGTGAGGCAGAGGCCCAGGGTTCAGCAGGAGAGGAGAGACCAGAGGGTGACATATTCTATTTTGCAGGTGGTGTAGAGGATACAAATATGTTCAAGGAATTTTAGAAGGTGAGGAAAAAGAATGAGTTCATAGAGGAAGGGAAGAAGATGCGGTAAGCGAGGCAGAGGGCAAAGCATTCTGGGATTTGGAGGGATTTATAGTAGGTGGGGAGGTGGAAATCCCAGCAGGATAGAAACTGCAAAGGACGGGAGGTGTCAAGGAGCTGTAGGTGAATAGGATTGTGGAGAGGTTGAGTCCCCATACCTGGCCAGAAAGGGGCTTGAGGAGGTTGACATGAGAGAGGGCTTTTTGACTAACTGTTTGAACCTGAGGCTTCCAGGAAAGCGAATGATCCAAAGTATTTTAGGATGGAGGTTTGGGGGTGGGACAGTCATGGAGTGTGAGGTACAGGTCGCAATGATGGGAGGAAGGATCGGGAGGTATGGCCTATAATGATTGCCTGGGATTTAGTGGGTTTGATGGAGAGATGCCATTGATTACACCACGTGGAGAAGGTGCTGGGAATGAGCAAAGGAGGGGTTGAGGGACAGGAAGGCAGTGTCATCAGAATACTGAAAGAGATGGACAGGAGGCTGGGGTTGCAGCATGTCAGCCGATAAATGAGGTAAAGGAAGGGGGGGGGGGGGGGAGGACAGAATCTTCCAGCACCCTGGCAGATGGTTAGAACAAACGGGAGTTGGAGTTGTTGAGAGTGACATAGGATGGGCGGTGAGAGAGAAAGGAAGTGGTGAAATTGACATAATTAATAGGAAGAGTGTAGGTTTGGAGTCTGAAAAGGAGACTGAAATGCCATACTCAATAGTAGGCATTGTCAATATCAAGGGAGATAAAGATGGTGGCGCGACGAGAATTTACCTGGATGAGACAGAGGAGTTGGTCATTGACAGAGAAGGAGGGTCGGAAGCCACATTGGGAGGGGGGGAGGAGTTGGTGTTGATGGAGATGCTGGAGAATGCAGTGAGAAAGGATGATTTCCAAAACACCGAGGTGAGGCTGATAGGATGATAGGAAGAGGCATCTGAGGGAGGCTTACCAGGTTTGGGGAACATAAGAATACAGGAGGTGTTCAGTTGGAGAAGCAGCCAGTGTAGAAGATGACACTGTATAGCGATGCAAGGGCAGCATGGAAGGAGTGGGGGGGCAGGTGCGATGGTGCCAGTATGTTGAGCAGTCATGGCCGAGAACCGTGTTACATTTAGTGTGTAGTGTAAGTTGTATGTCAAGTATGGTAATAGGCATGTTCGGAAGGAGGGATGTGGTCCAAGTACTGAAAGCCAGGGGCAAATTTAGGGGGAGAGGGGAGGAAGCGGGGATTGATGACCCCACAGTTACGTCCCTTGAGCTTAACAAACATTTTTGGAGGAGGGAGTATTGGTGCGCTCGTGGACGTCGGGAAAGAGAGAGAAGTCAAACCCAGGATTGTCAGGAATGGAAAATACATCAGAAATGTGGGTGGCGAAAAGTTCAGCCTTACTGGCATTGTTGGGAAAAGGATGGTCATTGTGAAGAAGACGGTAGGTGGGGTCAGAGCGACTGCCAATAAGGCGATGGAATGATGGCGTTAGAGAATGGTTTCATTTAGGAGAAAGTCATCCATGAGGGGGGGGGTTAGGGCACAAAACTACAGAGGTCATAAGCGCCCATGTCTGTGCTTAATAAGAACAAGAACTGAAACAAGGCACAGATAAAGGTGATACAATTATGCTGCAAAAAAGTAAAGAAACAAGGACACGGCAGAATTCCTCAAGTGAAGGATTTTAAACTTCTTGCACCATATTGGTACAATGTATAAAAAGTAAAAGGCGATCAACAGAACATGTGTCATCCGCTAAAACGGCAGACAGTTCTATCGATAAACACAGACTCTGTCATACATGATTAAATAAGGGCCACTGGACCAGAAGATGGCATACAGTCAATTGTTTGGGACAGTAACCACACAGTGGAGCAGGGTCGCCACTTAATAAGTGGCGGTGGCTGAACCAACAGTGACCTATGCACAGCTGGGTGAGAATGACCTCCTCACAGTGAGAGGGCTGAGAGGAGGTTGACCAGGCAATAGGGAGAGGCTTAATGTCCCTAGGTTTATTTCCTTGCAGGGAAGACCAATGTGTATGCCAAAGTGAGACAACATGTCCAGAAATGATGGCATGAAGGTCAGCTGAAGGAACAGAATATGTAGCAGGACGAAGGACAAGGGCTGCACCCTTTGTGGCAGCATCAGTGGCCTCATTCCAACATGACCCAGAACTCAAAGGAACAGAACAGTGGTTCCATTGACAGTGAGTGAGTGAAGGCACAGTTGGATTCATTGCACTATGGGGTGGATGGAATATAACACACATAGGCTTTGGAGTGCATTCAAGGAGTCTGAGCATATGACACATTTAGAATGCTGGTTCACCTGATGTACTGTGTGGCCTAATAAATGACGAAGAGCTCCGATGTAAAGATCAAGCAGTATTCTGGGAGACGATACTGAAAAGAAAAGTCACCAAGCTCAAAGGCACACCCGACATCATGGTCAGTCTTGGAACCATCAGTATAAATGAAGATACTGTGTGCAAGCTGTGAGTGAAGAGCAACAAATATACTGCAATAGATGAGGCCTCTGTCACTAAGCGGATCCATTGGTTGTGGATCATGTTAAGGCAGCGTAAGATTCATGGTCAGGCTGATGAATAGACAATGCATCAGTAATTTAGTTCCGAGTGAACAAGGGACTGGTACAAGCGGGGAAGGGTGGTCCAATCTGCTCCCAGCTACCAAACAACACTCTTAGAACATTAAGTGAACAGCTACAGCGAGCTGCCAACTAAATGACGTGGGAAGACCAACAAAGTTTTCTATTAAATGTTAGTCCCAAAAATTTTGTAGTATCTACAAATGGAAGAACAGTTGGTCTGAGATGGAGGGAAGGAGGGAGAAGCCGCCAGAAGTTCATACAGACTATCTTGTCTCTGGAGAAGCGAAACCTGTTGTTGATGCTCCAGATGTAAAAGATGGTCGAGACACTGCTGAAGATGCCGATCGAGAAGACAGGTCAATTGAGAGCTGCAATAACTTGCAAAGTCATCAACGAAGAGAGAATCTGAAAGGCCCAGTGTGAGACAGTCCGTAATAGGATTAATTGGTATAGCAAATAGAAAAATGCTCACGATAGAGCCTTGAGGTAAACCGTTCTCCTGCAGCAAAGTGTTAGAAAGGTCTGAACCTACACACACTTAAAAAACACGGTATTTTAAGAATTCCTGAATAAAGATTGGCAGGCGACCCTGGAGACCCCATGTGTGTAGAGTGCAAGGGATACCCACCCTCAAGGGACTGATGACCCCATAGTTAAGTCCCATAAGCTCTACAAACATTTGAACATACCCACCCTCCAGCAGGAGTCATACGCCTTTTCCAAATCAAAAAATACAGCCATTGCTTGGCGCTTCTGCAGAAAATTATTCATAATATAAGTTGATAGGGTGACTAGATGATCAAATGCTGAGCGATGCTTACAAAAACCACATTGTGCATTGGTGAGGAGATTACGAGACTCGAGCCAATACACCAATTGAGCATTTATCATGCATTCCATCACCTTGCTGCTGGTAAGGGAGATTGAACAGTAGCTGTCAGGTAGATGTTTGAACTTCCCAGGTTTAGGTAGAGGAATCATGATGGCATCACGCCAGCACCAATGAAACGTGCCTTCTGTCCAAATGCGGTTGTTTGCTTGAAGAAGAAATTGCAGGCCTTCAGAAGAAAGGTGTTTTTACATCTGTACATGAATGCCGTCAGGTCCTGGAGCAGAGGCTCATGATGAGGAAAGTGCATGTTGAAGCTCGCTCATAGTGAAATCATCATTGAAACATTCTCCATTCTGAAACGAGCAAGAGAGCACTCTCACTTCTGCTGCCTGTTTCTGAGGGCGAAAAGATGGATAGTAGTGTGAGGAGCTCGAAATTTCGGCAAAAAACAGGCCCAGAGTGTTGGAGATACCAGTGGGTTCCACCTATAGAATCATTTGCAATGGTTAAACCCAGGACGGGGAATGAGACTATGTCCCTGAGATCCTGTGAAGTTTACCCCGAACAACAGAAGATGGGGTAAAACTGTTAAACGAACTATTGAAGGAAATCCAACTAGCTCGTTTGCTTTCCCGAAAAAGGCTGCGGCATTGTGCATGCAACTGTTTGTAGTGAACACAGTTTTCCTACGTGGGATAGCTTTAAAGACTCGAAGAGCACGTCTCTGAGCTCTGAATGCTACATGACATTCCTCAGTCCACCTGGGAACTGGGGGACATCATGGTAAGGAAGAGGTAAGAGGTGTGAGGAATAGAACTTTCTGCTTCATCGAGGACTACAGTAGTAAGATAATCGAACCGTGATCAATACTGGGAAAAAGACGTTCATGTAAAGTAGCTAACGAAGAATAAAGTTGCCAGTCAGCTTTGAAAAGCTGCCAGTTGGATGTACGAGCTGGAATGAAGGGCGTCAGTAGATAAATGACACTTGGAAAATAGTCACTCGAGTGTGTGTCTGAAAGAACAGACCATTCGAGGTGACAGGCAAGTTGAACAGTGCAGATGGAAAGGTCCAGGTCGGAAAAGGTGTGTGTGGAGTCCGAAAGATAATTGGGCTTGCCAATGTTGAGACACATGAGGTTAAGGTGGTTGAGGAGATCCGCCAGGAAGGCAGCCCCTCTGCAAGGGCGTGGAGAGTCCCAGAGAGGATGGGGATGGTGGTCGTTGAAATCGCCGAACAAGAAAGGAGGAGAAAGCTGGTCAATAAAGTGTAGGTCAGACCTGGCGACAACAGAGGTATAGACATTACACAGGGAGAAGCTAAAACCAGGAAAGGACAGACTAACTGCTACTGCTTGAAGCTGGGTTTGTAAAAGGATGATTTGGAATGGATATTGTCTCTTGAAAGCAACGTGACGCCCCCATGAGCTGGAACCCTTGCCATGGGGGGAAGTTCGAAGCGAACTGAGGAGAAGTGTGACACGTTAAAGCGAGTGTGAGGATGTAATTTTGTTTCCTGAACGCAGATAATTAGTGGGATATAGGTTTGCAAGAGAAGCAGTAGTTCCGTTCTATTGGACCAGATGCCGCAAATGTTCCATTGAAGGATAACCATAGTGAGAGAACTGGAAAGAGGTGAAATGAACAGTCACCCCTGTGACTGCCGAGGACCACAATGCGAGTGCTCTCAATTAGTGGGTTCTACAGTCCATTAATTCGACAGTAGCTTCAGAGCCAGCCTGAGGTCGGCCACTTGATCCACCACTGGCATTGCGCCCCAGCGACACAGAGGCCGTTCGGGAGAGAGCATCACTAGATGACGTTGTATAAGAGAAATGCTGGGAGAGAGAAGGGGAAGATTTCTTCCCCTTGCCCGACTTCTTTGAACCGTGGCAGATATCAGTTGAAGACCCAGAGAGTTGTGAGCTAGATGGACGCAGGAAGTCTTCACGCATATAATCCTTCTTGGATTTCCATGCCTCTATCTGTGAAGTGAGAGATTTCACAGGTGCAAGAGGAGGTTTGGTAGAACGGTTTGTGCTTTTGGCAGGAGATGACAATGATGCCATCATGTGACTGGGTGTTGTTACCACAGCATCACTGAACTGTAGCTCGCATGTCTGTGTAGATATGTCTCACAGTTGTCGTGGAGGAGCAACAACTGAGCTGAAAGTCCCAGATGCTAATGTACTCGGCTTATGACTGGTATACATTTTCCTTGAGACCTCTGTCAGTACTAGGGTTGTGTCCGAGTGGTTCGGCCGAATCCAGATTCGCCGAATCTAGCGCACTGGATTCGGATTCGAGATTCGATGCATAATGGCCGAATACTACCGAATCCCGAATCCAAAGTTTATATGGAAACCTTCAGTTACGAATGTTGTAATTAACTTTGCATAACAGTGCACTTTCGTTTGCGTTATTTACATTATTGTCTCATAGATCTGCTGAGGGACGTGACGTCATAAAACGGGGTTAAATCGAGTACAAAACGAACGAAGTTCTGAAAAATGGCACTAGGAGCCGCCACAAGTAAGTTTTCCGTCTCGTCTAAGCAGTGCTAAACAGAGTGGACGCTAAAAACCGAAAAGTGCCGCCGGAAGTAGACTACCGGAAGTCACCTACACGGAACCATATCTATGGTCACTCGTCCAGAATGTAGCAGTGGAGGTGATTGGATAAATGTTAGTTCATGACGTCATATACGTTAGCCAATCAGGAGCGCGACTCGACCTACGCGACCGGCGGGTCCCGAGTCGCCTTACGCTTGTAAACAAAGCACCTGCATCTTGGTTTGAATGCTGTTGCTGTAGTCGTTTTTCGTATTTATGACTATGTATTATGAGAAATATGACTTTCCAATGACCAACCGCATTACAGATCTGGTGCAAATCAGTTGTTTGAAGTGCAGATTGTTGTGCTATAGTGACAGCAAGTGTGATTTCAGTATATAGGCGTAATAAGATTTATGAAAAATGAATGCAAGTCGCCCATTTCAGATTCTGTTATTGTCATCTTTAGTGCCTTTTAATACTTACCACCGGATTTCAGAAACGCAGTAATAATGTTTCTGGCAGTATTACAATTTTTGATTGAGTATGTCTCTTAAGAATGGAGATAACTATTTCACAGTGTTATTTACTTAGGTGCACTTACATGTGGTTTCGAAATTTGGTATATATTGTTGTTTAATACGAAAGGCCTCATACAACTTTACGTATGATACCGTATTCCGAATATCTACTGGTAAAAATTGTGCAACAGATGGAACGATGTTGTTTCGTATAATTTGCCATATCGGGTTGCATCTAAATGCACTACTTATGGTGAATAAAGCATGAATGTTTATTTGCCGTAGAATAGACCACTCTACATATCAGACATGGTTGCTTAATACAACCAAGGAAAGCAGGGTTTTACTTTACAGGACTAGCTAATACGCTATTTTGAATGTGGAAATGTGCCGGTGGCTTGAACCTTCATGTGCCATTTTTTGTGTACAACTAACGGTCATACTGTCATTACTGACATAATGGTTTGAATTTTATATGTTAATAGTACCATCAGCATACATTATAACACTTGCTAGAAAGGGACTGAAGACCTAGCTGTTTAGTTCCCTCAAAAACCAACAACAATTTGCTAGAAAAAGAATTCAGTTGGGCCAGTACACCTAGTGTATTGCCTCATTTGTTTTTAGGGATAGCGTTACTCTGTTCAGAGATTCTTCCATAAACCTACTAGAAATATGAATACCAGTAACTATTGGAAACTGAACAATAAGTAACTGAACTTATAGATATGTCATGCAGACCTTTTGTTTGCTATTTGCATATTATTTTTGAGGAAATAGGAATAAAATTGCATTATTTGTTATTGTGTACCAGTTTGTGGGATTTTGTTTATATAGTTATGTAGTGTTCATACAGCAAATGTAAGAGCTATCATGTGTGTCCAACAATTCTCTACCCTGCTCTTCGTTGTTTTTTACTGCCTTCCTGAGAGTGCTAATGAATATGCAGACTGTCTCTGCCATATATGTGAACTTTCAACTGCTTTTTGGAAGTACAAGGACTTCATTTCTTTTAGTAATCTCTTTTTTCCAGTAGTAGTTATTAATTATTTGATTTTTACTTTTTTTGCTACTTATCATATGATATTTCAGTTCCTCTTTATTTTTTAATAAGATTCCATTTCCTTCTTTCCTTCCTCATTATTTTTTAC
This sequence comes from Locusta migratoria, assembly GCA_026315105.1. Lineage (NCBI taxonomy): Eukaryota > Metazoa > Arthropoda > Insecta > Orthoptera > Acrididae > Locusta > Locusta migratoria. The sequence continues at coordinate 692,299,592 of CM048745.1, read as the reverse complement.
TGTTAATTTTAATTGTCATAACTAAAGACTGGGATACTACCCATTAGCTTTGACCCATGATGTCATCAACATGCTGGGCAACCCATAAACGGGATACTATCTTAATTCTCGTGTATTGTATATAATAAATAATATGGGATTATCCTCATAAATTACAGATTCCAACAACAGAATGTAACATCAATCACTGATATCACCCCATCTTCGGCACTCACTTGTGCGCTGTTAACCTAAACCTCCCTATCATAGTGGAGCTGCAGATCATTTTTTAAATATAAAATCTTAATCTATGTTCTGCTGGTAAACAAACCGTCATCTTTAACTCAGCCATCACATAATTATTCACGCCACCTACAAACACACGCACGACAAAACACCGATGCCGCAAGTCAAAGCCAATGGGCAGTAGTCCCATTACCTGTGAGCCATTTAATCAAATTAAAACCTATTTAGCCTTTTTTTCACAATCATTCTGTTTCCAGATTACAATTCCTTTTTATAACACTTAACGACTTGCAAAGAGGAGATTAAAATGAACATGTGAACTTCTTAAGGGATTGGTTCTTTGCATTTGCTTGCTGAAAAAGTTATGTCTGTAAATAGTCTGACAAAATTCATAACAGTAACAATAACGTAAAATGCATTGGAGTAGAGTTCTGGACAGGAATGAAATTGTAGTACTAATAAATGGAAGCACCTAGTTTCTTCTATGTGGGGCTGTAACATTTGGACTCAAAAGGAATGAATGAATTAACTTCTATCAAAAGCTTACATTTTACAACTGAATTAAATTTTTTCATTCAGTAATAAATGTAGTGATAAACTTTTCTGTTTTTTAATTGCTAACTGAATGAGCTTTGCACCCTTTTGTGTAGAATTTCCATATTGCCAACACCAACAGTACCATACAACCCTTCTACTAAGACGTAATGGGCAGGGACATACTAAATGTAAAGAAACAAACTCTTGCTGGATGGTGAAGGTAAATTGATCTGTTTGTATTGTAGAAAGTAAGGACACATTCACAACAAAAGAATATCCCTATTGCAAATGATCAGTATTTCGAGTTGTACAACACATCACATCACACTGACATCAGGGGTCAAAGGTGACAGGTGGCTTAGTGTGCTTCACTTGAGCCGGAATGTTGGGGTTTTGGGCGAGGACATTCTAAACTGAAACAACAAGAAACCAAACTGATAAACACACAAAAAATGAAAAATAAAAACAGAAACAACCAAGAAATTGCATGGTAGTGAACCATTCAATTAACCGTAAGGCATTTTTGGCTGGGAGATACCATCTGCGATTGTTCGGCCGTCTAGTGCAAGTCATTTTACTTGACGGTACTTCGGCGACTTGCGTGTCGATGGTTATGAAAATGATGACGACAACACAACACCCAGTCCCCTGCCGGGAATCAAACCCGGTCTCTCTGAGTGGTAGTCAGCGACACTGTCAACTGAGCTATGGGAGCAGATAATAGACCTATAATACACCTCAAATAAAGACAGCGATACCAATTCAACATCCTCCCCAAAAAAAGCAACAAATAACAAAGAAATAGTATCAAATACTCAAGTCATATCAAATGTTCCCTTCTAACGTATCTTTACCACAACCCCTCTTGTATTTTCACATTTGTTGCCTTTGCCTACTCTCAACCAAATTAGCCTCACAACCTAACATGGACCTCGGGATACACTACAGATCACTGTCATTAGAAACAGTTCTTTGCTCTTCACAGTCTTTGGCTTTGCCAATTCACAACTACATAGTATCGTCCAAGCCTAACCAAAACCTTGGGCTACACTACAGCTTAGCCTGTATTTACTTATTCCATTTAGCTGTATGTGGGTCTTGATATAGAAAGCTGTTAAACACTTAAGGAAACCAACAATAGGTGCACCAGATAAATGATGCATTTAGAAATGGAGCAATGTGAATCTTCCAAATAACACTAGAAGAAAGCTACATTCACAGTGGTGTGTGATGCTTTTATGCTCCTGCCAGTGTTATTTGGAATACAGAAGAGTCAAGTTGCTCAACACCCTACTGCAGAACTGAATCATGTAACCTGGCCCAAATCGTCTGTCACAATCATGTTTATCAGATTTCTATACCAAAAACCACATACATACTTCACAATATCAAACAATGGAAATTCCAGGAAGGATTCAGCAGTATCTTTGTGAGAGATAGGTTGCTTACCACAGATGTCCAATGAGCTACAGAAAGTCATAAATAAAAGAATACAACTTGATAACTTTTGGCCGTAAAGGCCTCCGTGGGTTAGAAAGACACACTCGCACAGACATGACTGCCGTCTGGCTGTTATGGCATCTGTTTTATTCTACTTTTCAGTCATAGTTTTACATTTAGTTGTCACATGTTTTACTTATTTCAGTCTACCATAAGTCTGTTTTCAAACATCTGACTCATGCATTAACTAACATATACTAATATGCCAACTGATATTTTAATCTTAAAATCTAGGCTGATGTGTGCATGCGTCCAGTACTTGCATTCACACTAGCAAATATTAGAACATGATGCTTAAGCACAGGCCAGAGGTTTGAAAATGTAATTATCAAAGCCCAAAATCTGACAACTAAATGTGAACCTTGGTGGAAAAATGTGATAAATAAAACATCTTTCAATAATTAGGTTATATTACTACCTGCATTTCACATGCTGTTCATTATTACACCACTATCTATAAGGCTAACCAAAATGTATAATTACCACTATAGGCAAAGCCAATGAATATGAAAGGCGAAAATCTAGTTTCGGTGATAGGCTCATCTGTAGCGCAGCCTAGGTTTATGTAGGTAGGGAGCCAATAGTTTGGTTGTGAGTTGGTGAGGGCAACGAATGTGAGACACGAAAATCTTGTTTATCTGACAGGCTAATCTGTAGTGTAGCCCAATGTTTAGGTTAGGCTTGGACACGACATTGTAGTTGTGAGTTGTCAAAGCCAAAGAATGTGTAGAGCAAACGACTGTAATGACAGTGATCTGTAGCATATCTCGAGGTCTAGGTTAGGTTAGGAGGCAAGTTTAGTTGAGAGAAGGCACAGGCAACAAATTTGAAAATACAAGAGGGGTTGTAGTGAACATATGTTAGAATGGAACATTTGATTTGGCGTAAGTATTAGATACTATTTCTTTGTTATTAGTTGCTTTTTTTTTTGGGGGGGGGGGATGTTGAATTGGCATCACTGTCTTCATTTGAGGTGTCTTATAGGTCAATTGTCAGCTCCCGTAGCTCAGTTGACAGTGTCACTGACCCCCACTCAGGGGGACTGGGTGTTCTGTTGTCATCATTTTTATCATCAACAACATGCAAGTCTCCGAAGTAATGTCAAGCAAAAAGTCTTGCACCAGACGGCTTAACAACCACAGACAGGATCTCCGAGCCTAAAATGCCATACGGTCATTCCTTTCATTGGTCAATTGAATGATTCTATACCATGTAATTTCTTGGTTGTTTCAATTTTCATTTTGCATCTTTTGTGTGTTTATGCAAACCTATGCTATGCCCCACTGAACAGAATGGGGCATGTGGCCGGTGGCGGCCACACTGCATCGGGCGTACGGCATTGCTGTGACTGCCGGCTGGCACACAGCGTGAGGTCGCATGGCAGTCAACATGTTAAGTGTCTGTTGTAATCAGTATCAGTGAGAGACTTAGCTAATGTACCTGGTTAAGAGTCCCAGCAGTTTGTGTGTGTAATTTAATATCCTGCTGTGTACCCCAGTGGAATGCTTGTTGATGTGAAAAAGGCAAAAGTTGCACTTTGGTTCAGAATCCACATTAAAAAGCCTTAAACTTCATCGCCCCCCCCCCCTCCCACACACACACACACACACACACACACACACACACACAAGCCAAAAGCTATAAGAAAAAGCTGTATTATTTGGATTATTGTTGCACTTGCTGCCTAGGCACATGAGTATCCTAAAGTAGTCTGATGGAATTTGTAAGAGCAACAACTTAAAAAAAATTGTTCTGAAAATCAGATGATTCCCGAGCACTTTTAGATGAAAAACATTTCATACAAGTTAGCTGAACATGCAGTTTTCACAAATTCTCTTGTTCGCACCTCCTTTGCTGCCATATATTTTACATTTCCTTTAATGCTGTACTTTCATAAAGTTAAATTATTGTAAATAAATACTGCATTGTAGTTTTATAATATAAATAACACTATCTTATTTTCAAATGTGGCATCATGAAACATTTGTGTTAAATGGCATAAAATACATCCAAAGGGGTTTTCACTCTGTGGTGGAGTGCTGGAATGAAACTTCCTCACATAGTAAAACCAGATTAATCTGCCAGGAAGTTTCATCAGTAACAATTGCAGATTAGGTATGCTTATTTTTCTGCAGGCATCATACCTGGTCTGCAGATATTACTACATTATGTATTTGCTAAATGCAATTCTGAATGTTAAACAGTCTAATGTGGTATGTGAAACTTTTATAGAATGAAATGTATGAAATTTTAAATATTTTCAAATGAAATGAATTGAATTTAGGAATGGAAGAGAGAGAAAGTTGAAGATAAGTAGATCATGGTACATAAAAATCAGAGTATTAGAAAATAATGAAATGGGAAATTTACAGAGATTGTGGGTGGGGCCAAACTAAATTGAAACATTTAACAAATGGTAAAAATTGGAATTTGCTAAAGCTAGTACGAAAATATTTTTAAAAAACAAAAGAAGTCTTGGAATCAAAACCTAGAATTACCAGTTCCAATGACACCAGCATAATATTGTTATTACTATTATTAAAGATGAAGTGTTGCCATCAGTAAATAGAGTTGACAAATAGACCTATAGGTCAATCCTAGTTACCAATACCAACCATTCCTGAAAAAAATATGAGGAACTAATATCAGTAACTAGAATGTAGCTATATATGTAAATTTTAGTTACCAGGACCAAACATTCCTGCAGAAAGTATGAACCGCTGATTTCGGTAATTAGAACTAGAGTTATATGGGTGAATTCTATTTTCCGATGAGAAACACTCCTGTAGAAAATGCTAAGTGCTCGTACCCGTAACTATACAATCTTGAGCTACACGGATCATATCTGCTACAGTGGTGGCATAGTGTACTGATACTGGCAACTATCTTTAAATGCTATTTGAAAACCTTGTTACATAAAAGGAGAGGAATAATCTTTTGTGTTGACCTTGTAATAAATAATGTTTCTACTTTGTGGTTGACAGGTTCCTATATGTACCCTTTTGGGCTCAATAGAATTACTTATCTTTGGGAAGTAAATGTTTCGTTCCAACATCGGCACACTATGCCACTGCTGCATAATTCAAGTCCTTCCCCAACAGTAATTCATGATTATATCCTAAGTTAGCCAGCTTATCACTATTTATGAGAATGTGGTTAGGTAGAAAAGTGAAAGCACAGCTCAAGTTTATGTCAAAATGCAGTTACATTGTGTGATCATAACTATGAAATCCAAAGAAATATATTGATACAGAAGAGTCCTGAAAACTCTGTGTAAAGTTGACCGAAGATTGGTCGAATTTGTGAAAATGCCGGGTTATTGGGAATGGTGCTAGAAAATGAATAGCTGAGGTTGTTTCATTATAAAGTACTTTCTATTGTTACTTTAGAATACAATACAAATGGTGGAATACAGTAACACTACATACATGTAAGACAATATCTTGCAAATGATATTCGTTTCTTACACTCACATGTACTTTACAAAACACGGTTAAGAAAAGACAAAGGCTGTAGGCAGGTGAGCGGCAGAGTGTGCATGGTCGTGCTACATGTCTGTCATTGTTGTCTGTTGTAACTAAGTTCATTATTTGACCATCACGTCTAAGCTGACTGTAAACGACACTGAAAAGTTGAACTTCCATACTTTTGATCATGGCTGTTTTTAGTATGAAGACGCATCTATATACTGCATTAATGAGACAAAGGATTCTTAAATGGAGTGTAGGTGGCACAAAAAAAGATGTCTGGACCCATACACAACATAGCCTGTAACTACTACAATTTCATTTCTATCCTGCAAGCACGGAATAATTTCAGGGGATGTGACTGAGTTATCCGGACTGCCGGGTTACCGAGTTTTCGGGACTACCGTAACAATATTTTTCTGTGACTTGCAATAACCACAAATATAATCATCGATAGGTACAATGTAACATGCGACATCTTTGTTCAAAGCTGACAGGTGGTATTGGATACTAGGACTGACCCCCAGCTTCCTATACTGTTGTGAAATTAATATTTCATTGACATCTTGGAACACATACCAGTTCAGTTTCATTTGCTTTGCTTTGCCATTTAACTCTTAACATATTTGACTGGGATATTAGTGTGTGTTAAATATTGGTTCAAACAATGGAAATTCCAGAAAGGACTGACATTTCCCTCAACATGCATTTTAATCTTTTCCTATGGTTAAGGAGAAAAGCCATACTTGCAAATCCCAGCTTAAATATTAAGAAGCAGCTAGATTCAGACCTGAAAAAGCTGCACTGCAATCAAAAATAGTTTTGCTTTTCTTATAGCAGGCCCTATTTAGCCAATACTGAGTTGAATATGAAGTTTCCAAACATTTACCTGCAGACTTTGCTTTGTACATATTACATTTTATGGGATAATTTATTCTTAAATTTGTCCTACCTCTGGAAACTTCATTAGGTTTTTCATTGTATTTCTGCCAACAGAACAATTGCCGAAAGTCACAATGTTTAATAAAAAACTAGACTATTGAACATTTGTTGTATGATCTATAAGGGTTGGTGTGATGCCACAGTATGCTATAGCTTGATTTACTTAAGAACTTTGTGTCCTCATTTGGTCACACAAGCCTTTTGATTGTGAAGCATTAGGGTGGGGTTTTCTTTTTTACATTTATAATTTGTAGTCTTTTCAAGTAGTATGTCCTTTTCATTGAGAAAATATCTTAACCAGCTGCTTTCACATCTTTAGTCTAAAGATTAATCTCTTTTGTATAGTCTAAGACCAATGCTCAGCTCTATCTGAAATAATCTTACCTCTTCACTTACATAAACAGCAACTCTATCTCCCTTCTGCCTGTCTACTACTATGCAAAACTTCTCACAAAATTGTTCATTACATTTTCTTCTGGTCCAAGTTCAAATGACTCATCTGCTAAAAGCATACTATAAATTTTGCTGCAAAATTCTTACATTTTAACAAGTTATGTTGAGAATGTGTAATGAAACTAAATCAACAAAAATAGGTGTAGCACACTTCCGAATTCCATTTCCACTATGAGTAATTCTGTAAAACAGAAATGTGGTGTGCACAGTTAAGTGACAAAAGGTGGAACAATGTAATGAATTTGCTGTAGCTCACTAAACAGATCACAGCTTGTAGTAAAAAATATCCGGAGAAAGTGCACATTTGTCATCCAGTGAACTAAAAATGCCTTTATTTAACAATAATCACATATCCATGTAAACTTGTTTAAAGGGCAAACTTCATTAATTATATTGCTTACAAGTAATTGAGCACTCTCTGTACCAAACAATGAATGAAATACCCCAAAAAGAATAATTTTGGCCTCTGGACTAATTGAGATATTCTGTAATCCATGCTTTGCACACCCAGGGTATCCATTTACATTAATCACACTTACATGTTGAGGACAAGGTAAGGCATACATAAAATTTGATTAAATGTGTCATTGCTGGACATAACACAATGAAATTCTAAAAGTAATTTAAAAGCAGCATGAAATGATACTGAAAGGGTAATTATTAATGTTCTGGAAACTGTGCTAATTTCACTAGTATGGTCACCTTTGATACAAAAAGCTAGTTTATTCAAGCATAATAAAGTGTTTTAAGTCTTTGGCCCATATGTTAGTCAATAATTACTGGAAATTTTATTCAGTTGATATTTTAGGACTGTTTCAGAATTGGAAAAAAAATATGTTATCTTCGTTTGTGTGGCCATAATGTCCGTAGTTGCTTTCATAATTATGAATAGCAGTGATTTTCCGTCTTTGCAACTACAATAAAAATGTGATTTTATCACACCAGACGCGTTTCGTTTTATTGAATGTAAAACATCTTCAGTGGTCTGTAATAATAGAAATCTACAGTTTGTTTTGTGTTTAGTTCGAAAACAGTTCTTAAATGGACCTTGAAAAGTAGGCCTAATGTTTGGTACTTACGGAAATTTCTGTCATCATGACGGTCTGTTTAATGCAATACCTCACAAATGTAGTTCTTTCTCTATGTTTTATAATAAATTATGTTTCGGTGTATTTAGTTTTGATGTAAGCGCATTGGAATAGTGGCAGAATAATACATGTATATATTTAATGGGAACATTATTATTATTATGTGATTTTATTTGACCTTAGCTGTGGAGTGTTGGTAGTGGTATCTGGAATGATATGTGGTAGTAGTCTGAGATAGTTACGGGCATGACGGGGAATGTCACATAAAACACCTCATTTGAACTCTTCGTTGATGTCGATTTAACTCTGACTTTCTACGAAAAGTTCTATCAGATACGTAGCACTGAAAGTTCTTCATATCCATTTTCTGTTCACAGCAAAAACGTAAACGTACAGAACAACACGAACACAACCAAAGCAGGAAAACACAAAATGGCGAAAAAGTAAAGTAGTTCAACATTAATTTCTTATCTTCCTCCACTGTTGGTTCAATAACAGGTACCAGGTCACAGTCATCTGTTGTGTCAGAATCAGTGCCTGTGCCATCATCAGTAAAAAAATTTAAAAGGGGGGGGGGCAGACTTTTTGGTTAGTAATTTGTTGTGAATTTAAAGCTCCTTACTTCCTCATTAAACTTCCCTTGGCCTCACACCTAGGGCCATTCCCCTAGGTACACATGCCTACAATAATTTGTCATTGTTTTAACCAAGAATTTTTTACTTCAGCACCTTTAAAACATGAAGATACATCCACCTCTGCTTGCCTATTCCCTCCAACTGTTAACTGGCCCATTTTTGGTACAGACAGTAACCAACTGAGAACCAAGACACTAAATATTCCTGAATTAGTTTCCAAATTACATATGTGGCTCTTAAGTACACAAATGTAGTAAACAATCTGATGGGTATTGCTTCTGGCCCATGAACTTAATATCTGCATCACTCGTCTTGCATTGGAACCAGAACTACATTTAGGTAACTTAATGGCCCTTGATTTTCAATTGAAAGTAACATCTTAGGCGTATAACTGAGTTCAGTAGATCTGCTTTGCAATCCTCAATTTCAGTATCTCACTCGGCCATGAGTGTCTGGGTGCTAACTTTGGTCCCACTAACAACAGTTACATATGAGAAAGCTTCTTTATGTTTTAAGAGGGATCCTTACATAAATATTCTGCTATGGCAGTCACTGGAGGCTTTACCCACTATTCTCTGGACAGACAAGTACGTTTCATTTAGCATACCACCACCAATAGCTGTACTGTCAGGCTTTGTTTTACAACTGTTATGTAGCTTCCTCAGAAGTTTCATTACAGTGGCTGTACACAATGGAGGGTCCCTCACTCCATTAACTATTCTTCTAGGAACACGCCTATCAGGCACATGGTCCAATATTTTTGCAAACAAGTGCCATAACACATCAATATGCTCTACTCTAATAAATTTATATATGACACCACTCCCTCTTTATATAATTTGCTGAAGATATAAATCAATCCACTTGATCTAATTTCTCTTTGTACATTTGTAGTCACTAAAGAGGTCTAGTCCATTTGTTGACATTAGGAAGCCTTTTCCTGAGCAATTTATCAGGAGTGCGGTATTGTATGTTAAGTGAAACATGGATGATTAACATTTCAAACATGAGTGTAGAAACTTTAGAAATGTGTTACTGAAAATGGATGGGTAGTTCACATAATTAATGAGCAACTATTGAAAACACATAGAGAAGAAATTTATCCTCACCTCTGTTAAAATATATGTTGGAGGGGCACATACTGTGTTGTGTCATCAAATATTTCCCAGTTCCGGATTTGGTGAGAAGTGTGGTGGGGGAGTAAAGAGGGGGGGGGGGGGAGAAAAGAGAGGAAGGAATACAGTAAATAGCTTACATTGGAAGTGGGCTGCCAGAGTACTTTTGAAATGAAGACGTTTGCATAGGAGAAACTGATGTGGAGGTAAGCACCAAACGTATTCCGACCTTTATGACAGCAGCATATTTCCATCATAAGTGGGATTCCAATCAATAAGTTCTGGGTAGCTATTGGGGGGGGGGGGAGGAGGATGAAGTTAATAGGCCTAATGATTTTCAATAAATCCCGTCACTCCAATCACTTGCAAATCTGTGGTTTACCCAATTTAAATTTGTATCTTGAAAATCACCTCCAATTATGAGAATACGATTGGGGAACGTACGAACTAATTCACTTTGTAAAGTCTGAAGTTTCCAGGGGAGTAGATAGTAAGATGCAATTATAAGTTTGCGGCCACACTTAGTATTATGTCGTGCTCAGCTAGCCTCACAAACAGTTAAAATTTCTATTACTGTGGATATGATTTTATTATCGGCTGTGGCAAACACACCTCGTCAATGATTTTTGCACAAATTGCTGAACATATTAAGGAAGTCCACAATGTATTACAAACACATGCGTCAATATTGCCCAAGCTCTGCAAATGTTGGCAACAACACAGCAGTCAACCATAGAGCAGGTATATGTTTTATTTATTTTGTGATCTGTACTAAACAGTGATCATTTTAAGTGAAAGTTAGCTTAGGTATAGGTTAAACAAGAAGTTTTTATTACGTGAGGGGGCGTAGCGCTCGAATCTCCGGTTCAGAAACGATCTATTTACAGTTGTCAACATACGCGCCCTACTAAAAACACGGGCAACAGACACCGCAGTTTTACCACATTGCCTTATAAGAAATTAGAGATTTGACGACATTATGATAAAACTTCAACTATAGTTAACGCCCAATTGCACACTCCATCTCATAACGCCACAACATAAAATTAATACAAACATGGCGTTAAACCGTTAAGTGACATTAATCGACTGCGAGGTTCGATAGCAACCGCTATCGACTTAAATTCACCCTCTGGTTACTTCCGGCGGCACTTTTCGGTTTTTAGGGCCGAGTCTAAACAGTAGTACACACACCCCGCTTACATGGGCTCCCAAACCGGATTTCGTAAACAGATTTCCCAATTCCGCTTTTGGTTGGTCATGTAAACACTCCAAAAGTGAGAAACGATTCACGAAAATCGGTTTTCGTCTTCCGGAAGATGTGTTTCATGTAAACGTAGTGGCTTGCTACGTAGGCGCAAATGTAAATACTGGCGCTAAAACTTTTGCACTCGTAAAAATAAAAAGGAAGTCGAGTCTAATTTCCACTTTATTTTCGACTATTGAATTTTAACACACCATTCAACGAAGGAAATAGAACATTAGTATTGTTCAACTTCAAATGTAGCAGGTCACGTTGATAACAGGTAATTTCCTAGGAACCGTATACATCGAATGAACGGCAATACAATCGATATATATCAGACATTCAACTCTAGCTCCGCTAGCAGTAGCAAGAAACTTTATTTTTTTCGCTTTAAAATAGATGTCGATGTTTTGACATGTTTCAGTTCCCAGCACTTTACCACACTAAGTTAGCCCAAAACATACATTGTAAAGTTGATTTTGGCAATCAATAACATTTAGCGTTGTTGTTTCTTCAATTACAGTATTATAATATGACTTTCTACATAACACGTTGCCACTCATAACCTCAATTTCAACATGGAGTACTAGAAAAAGCGAATTAACGTGATGGACAGTATGAATACAACTTGATGTGACGGATCCGTGACATGACATGACGTGACGTTGACGTGAATCGGCCTTAATTCGTTGTCAATGGACTTTTCAGTTACAAGTTACGTGGTACTCTTAGGTTCCTGACTAAACACACCGTTTAAAATCATGATGTATTAGTAAAAAACTAAAAATCATAACATTCGCTTCTTCGATAACTATCGCACAGACCTATCGTTTCTATATGAAACACTATCCGATATATATCGATCGCACTGCCGCTTCATTCGGTGTACACGGCTCCTAGGACATCAACTACGATTCTTGCATGAGTTGTATCATTCTAATTTCGCGTATTCTTTTGTGAAGTGCTGGGGTATGTGAACCTTAGAGAAGCACTAGGATTTCAAGAAGAAAGTTATTTACTACCGTATGTCGGAACAAAAAGTTCTAATCGTGCGCCATTCAGGCGGGATAATGTCAATTCAACAAACATCTGACGTCTGTTTCAATAAATCCGGTTAAATTGTATGACGCTTCTCGCCGGCCTGCAGTGGTTATGTTGCAACCAATGGCAATGACGGCAACTCAGATGACCAATAAACGTT